>VZTI01003754.1:528900-567332 GCA_013397865.1 Struthidea cinerea | reverse complement strand
CCCCCCCCTTTTTTTTAGTTAATTTTTATCTTTTCTGTAAGTATGCAATGAACTGAAGTCTTAATATGCTCCATCTCTACCACAAAAAATAGACTAATGATTTTTAGTCCTTAGATTTATGTCAGCTGGTTTGGGTTTTTTTTTCCTCATAGCTACTGCTATATTGTTTTTTGTTACTTCATAAAAGAAAATCAGTGATTTATTTGATTTCACATCCAGAAGTATTTCACAAGCATAAGTTCTCCATGTGTTAATCTTATTTGGCAAAATTAGCTCAGGAAGGATTTGTCTGAATGGAGTGTATGCATTCATGATCAATGGAGGGGAACTCTAGAATGTGGATCAAGTACTTTGGGGCAAATGTAGATGCCAAGGCTGATTTTAGGTGAAATGTTTCTAACTGTGTGTGTGTGTGTCATTGGCTGTAGAGGAAGCATTAAAAAGCATTATACCCGAGTTTAGTTGCGTGTCTGGACTACCAGGATCTTAAATCTGTTTAGAAGAAACACACTTTTTTTGTTTTATTTTTCTGGTGTAAACTGTCCTCTTTTTCTTATATGGACAAAAAAGTTCCTCCACAGTTTGGTTGGGAAAATGTGATGTTCAGAAATTACACTAGAGGAGTTGAATAAATCTGTTGTTAACATAGTGCAGCAAAACCAAAGAAATCAACCACAACCCTTCTCCCTTACAGCAACCACCACTGACAACTGAGTGGTGTCAATGAAAACTGAGAAAGCTGTGGAGCAAAGAAAAGGTTAAAGGTAGTTCCGATACTGAAGGGAACGTGTATATTTTGCAGCAAAAATATTTTTGAGGTGTAGTTGTTCCAAAGACTGAAAATGAACAAAAATCATAGTGTCCAATATAACTCTTCTTATAATTGGTTATTTCCTAATTAATGAGAAGTAGTGTATGTATTTGCCTTTTTTTCCTAGCTCACGTATATTGTAGGGGCCACAGATGCTGTGCATGGCACAGAAAATGGCAATAACACAGACACTGTGTGCTATTGTCAAATGTGTGTGTGTTTTCACCCCTCCAAGAATAGTCTAGATTATAGTATTGTGTGCCATTTTAAAGCTTAGAAATTTGTTTGGTGATTTCTTCAGCATTCAGGGATGTAGAGCTAAAACATGTTTATGTGACTTTGCTATCATTTTTACTGTACTGGTAGTATTTTTTTTATTCCTGACCAAATTTCATGTTGTGTTCACATATACAGTAATTCAGGCAGGGATTACTTCAAAGAAAGCCTTTACCTTGAAGTCTTAAAACTTGTAGTGGTTTGAAGGCGTGGTCTACTGTCTTTCATATGCTATTTGTAATGTTGACAGCCCTCCAAATAGAATTAAATGTAGTTTTATGAGTGATGGAATTGTTCTAGTGTTCAGTAAAAAATGGAAGACCAATATAGAGCTTTAACATCTGTGTACAAAGTTATTTGAGCAATATTTCCAATCGGCTTGGTTTCTACCATGTGCAAAATGTAAGGTACTAAATATTGTTGGAAATGTTATTGTAGCCATTTCCTTTTAAGAGGGTGATTTGGGGCTGGACATGGATCTTAACCTGCACAAGTACATGTGCTGGTGCTGCTGCTGGCACCTTCAGCATGTGACAGGCTTCTCTCTGCTCTGGGAGTAATTGCTAAGCAATAGAAATTTGGAACCCTGTGCATCATGTCCGAGCTAAGAAAGAACAGTTTGGGGGAAATGCTAAACTTGCTTTAGTTTGGTGGGTTTTTTGTGTCTGTGGTGTGGCCAATGACTTTTCAGGTCTTTTGTTTTGAGAGTGAGTTCTCTCTGAAATGCCAGTATTATAATCATTTTTTTTTTTCCCATCACGTAACATTAGGCATGCAATAGGCAAGAGTCGGGTCTGTCGCAAATACAATGATATTTGATTTTCACTTGTTCTGCTTTAAAGTATGTTTCTAGCTTATTTAGCTTTTTTTGCCATTTCTTCCCATGTCTTTTTACAAACATATCCTTCTTTCCATGTCATACACATAGCTTTTACTTTGGTCCGTTCCTAATAAAAAATTTTTCTTTATCAAGATCATAAAAAAAATCATGGTTGTTTATCATGTTCCTCATGATAGTAGCCATCAAACCCAGGCTATTGTTCTTTTAATAAAATAGGAGAATGGGTTTGGTTGTTCTACTAATAAAAGAGTTAAGAAAATGCTTCCACAGGCAATGCAAATTTGATTTTTAAAACAAGCCAACAACCCAAATAAGTTTCTATGTTTTCACTTGTGACTGAAAAATCACTGACTGCTATAATTTTAAATTAGTCACTTTAGCAGCTAATACCTGATGTGCTGAAGTGTGAAAATATGAAATGCAAAGAAAAAACAAATACATATATGCATATGTTAGTTCAGCAGAAAGAGTACCAACGTAGTGCATGTATGTCATTAGGAACGAATCACAAACATTAAGGTATTCCTGCAGATGCAGGGAGTTGTAGTTAATTTTCTATCAGAAGGTGACTGTTTAAAGGTCATCTCCCAAAGCATAAGTCAGATTCTTTGGGGATGTATCCTTTAGCTTCATCTAACGTTTCATTGACTGTGTAAGCATTAAACTCGGTGAGAATGACAGGCTGTAGTAAGTGGATCCCAGGTGGGCCTTGGGATCTGCAGAGGCTGCTGTTCCCCAGCTCCGATAACTCTTTCAGATTTGCAGATCCTTTTGCATCTGACGTGGCTTGCCAGGCCTTTGTACTGCCCAGTGCTGATGTTTTAAAGGAGACTGGCTTAATAATTTATTAACTGCTACATTTCCTTTGGGCTTTATCTGTGTGATGCTGTTGAGTCGCTGATATGTGTAAATAATAGAAGTTAACAGCAGCACATTTTTTAAGAAAGCCAAAGCTTTTAAGCTTTTTTTTTTTTCTTCTTTTTTTTTTTTTCCCTTTTTTTTTTCCTCCAAGGAATCCTCTGAGAATTTATTGTTGGTTTTTCTTTCGTAACCAGGTAAAAAGTTCCACATTTTAGTTCTGGGCTGAAACATGTTTTGAGCTTGTTGACATCATGCCCTCCTTAAAACAATGATAATTAATAATATAATGGCATGATATTTTCCTGTTTATACACATTTTAAGCTACTGCTATTTTTTCAACTTACTACCAGTATATCAGTCTTTTTTAATGTCTATCTCAGCTTGTTGTGTGTGCATGTGTCAGTTCTTTCCCTTCAAATTCGTGAAACATATTCTTGTCCATTACCTGGGCCTTTGTTAGTATAGGTTTTTGAAAGTTTTTAAATCTCCTGAAGGCCAACTGCTCCACAAATCTAGAAAAATATTATGAAGAAACTGTAATACTTCTTCAGCATTTCTTGGCTAAGAGAAAAATCTGTCTTCTGGTTCCCTGAAAAAATACAGTAAAAAGTGCCTAGAAATGTTGCATTTTGATACTTGCTTCTTTAATTCCTCCTGTCCACTTCTGGAAAATCAAAGCATAATGCAGTCTTATACATGCATACAGATTTATATCTATTTCAATATTAGTGCATATCTTCTTTTCCATATTTTAAGACTTACAATACAGAATTACAGAATATTTAATATTACTATTTGCAGTAGTACTACTTTCACAAGCTGGAGTAATGCAGTAGTGAATTTGGATCTTTGCAATATTTATTGATCAGATACAAAACCAGTACAGGGCTGTATTAAAAAAAAACCCTAATATATTTGTTTAGATATGTAACATGAAGACACCCCAAAACTAGAGGCATGAGGGCCTGCCTTTAAATAGAGTTTCATGTCATTCTTTATCCATATGTTTAAAAAAAAGAATTACAACCTAGAAAGTTTTAGTATGTTCAGTGCCTCCTCTCTTCTCTTCAATCAGGACTCCACTTAGACTTTGTGGAGGCACCAGCAGGTATTGGGATGCAAGGTGACAATTCTTCGGCAGAAGAAGTGAAATAAATGGGCTTTTTAGGTTTGTGAAAATCAGTCGAAGAATATCTGTACACCTGAAAATATGTGGTAAATAGTGTGGTAGAATAAAATGCTAGAAGTTAATCCTGATATGACTGAGTTTTCCAACTCCAGCTGGTGCAGTCACTCTCTTGCTCTGTGTCCCAAAGATTGGGGACAATGCTGCGCAGATTTTCACATGCTATGATACTGCTTTTATTTCTGTGAAATCACCAATGCTTCATTATTAAAAAAAGCTGAGGTAATGATTGTGGGGCACTTGCAGACTTTATGCTGGTTTGAGAATCAGGATATGATGGCGTGAATTATTTTTCATCTGTTCAGCACCATTCAGGCTCCATGGAGACTGAGAGCACTGTGAAAGCTTTTCATATCTGAAAAATGGTAGCCCAAACCTGATAAGTATCAACATTGAGCAGAACTGGTTCCTCATGTAAAGAATGATACATCCTTTTCTGTAGATGAAGCAAGCGAACAAGTCCTGCAGTGAGATGCGTTCAAGCTTCCCCTGAACAGGCTTAGGCTTTCTGGTGGAGGTTTGATGTGTAGCTCCAGTGTGAAAAGGGGCTCTGTGGAAATGACTGTTTCTGACTCAACTGCTGGGAGCTTTATATGTGCTTACTGTTCAGATTAGTAATGGAAGTGCTGATTTATAAAGCCTTTGGTCTTGCAAAGTTAACACAACTTTGGATTACTGAATTGTGTATTGGTCTGCCCTGGTCTTGCTTATAAATTAACAAAATTAGGTAGCTTTAAGTAAATATTTAAACTCCTCTCTTCACTGCTTTCCCAAAGGTGCTCTCAGTGGTGTTGCACTGATAAAGCTGAGACAGAATTCACCAGAAAGAACAGATCTGATTTGTATCCAGGAGGAATTTATAGCATGGCAGATATAAGAGATTTTATTCTTTGTAAAGGCAACAAATCCAGCATTGAAAATAATGAAGAACAATTAATAAAGAGTTTAAATATGCATCTTCAAAACAAAATAATTTAGTCTTTTTTTTTTTTTAAACTCACATTAAATCTCTTTGGGTTTCCACAGTTTCCAAAATTATAATTGGCTTTACAAATGCCAATTAATTGGCACTCAAATGAAAAAAAAAACCTGTAAAAGAGATCATTACTCATTAATGTATTTGTTCTTTGTGTTCAAAACTTAACAAACTTTTCTTCTTTGTGAATGAAGTTTACAAGCCAGCATTTTTAAAATAGATTTTTAACACTGTTAGAACGAACACCACTTCAGAGGAGATTCCCCCTACAGGCATGTGTCTCATACCACCTATCCCCAAAGCCAAATAGAAACTTGGTAACACAGTTAAAGACCTCAATCCTTTGTGAACTTGAAGTAATTTTTAACTTGAGGCAAGTTTTTGGTTTGAGCCTCATAAAGAAACCAACAGTTAATTTTTTTGTATTTGGATTAAATAAATAATTTAAATACATATTAAAATGGAAAATGGTGCATGTACAGTAGAGAGTGAACTATAAGAGAAACTGCTGGCTGATCACAGATTAGCTTGCCCAGGTAATTCTTGGACACACAAAAATAAAAGGATGGAAATAGTGAATCACTGCTCCTACATTGGGGGGGGGGAACATAAAAAAGGACAGTACTTTACTTTGACTGAAGTTATTGTTTGCTTCAGTAGCTTTGCTACTTTAAAAGTACTGTCTTAATAAACAGAAAGTATATATGATGTGTATTTTGTGAGTTTTGTAAATCAATCTCACCTAATTCAGTAGACTTTCATTAATTTAGTTGACTTTAGATCATGTTCCTGTCTTGATGTTGCTTAACTGAGCCCCTTAGAGAGCTGATATTATGGAAAAGTTTTATAGAAATAGAATACGCATTTCTTTAAGGAACTAATTTTTTCTCCAGTTTGTTGTATCACCTACAGATTATTAGTATGAATAACAAAGCACCTGTGCACTCATTAAGAATTAGATTTAACTAGCTAGTGTGTTATGCCTGGACATGTCTACATGTACCACTCTCATTGTCTCTTGTGGGAGTGATCAATATACACTGAATAACATCATTTGGTCCCTTCTTATTTATGTTGCAGTAACACAATACTGTAAACCAAAGAAGTTGTTTTGTCATTTTTAATAACATTCTGTTTTGATTTAGGCATGCTTAATTCTGTTCATTTCTGATCCATTGATCTGTAACTGGGCAGAAATGAAATACACTCATGAAAAAGAAATAAAGTTTTCATGTTAATCAGTTAAGTGCAGCCATCTCTGGACCACCCGGCTTACCTATTCTACTGCCACATCAGTTTTAGTCAGATAAAAAATTTAATTAGTTCAATGCACAGGAATTACTATGAAAGAAAAAATAGAATTGTAAGATCACAAATTTAGAAGCACTGATTAAGATGTATTTTTTGCAGGTATTTAGAAATTATTTCAGTTAATCTCCAGAGACAAAGAGGATGGGATACCTGCAGTAAAGTCCAAACACCAGACATTTTATGACTGGTTTAATGTTAAGAGATCTTAGAATATTTCCTTGATGAGACTGGTTGGAATTTGTATCTTACACATGCTAATAAATACTACTGACACCTTATAAATAAAGAGCAATAGTCTCAGTCAAGAAAAGCATTGTCCCTAAGTAGGGATGCTAATTTACAAAGTCCAATTAGATACCATGTAATAAATGGACAGAAAATTGTCCTTGAAGTCAAGCCACGGCTGTGTTTTCTCTTGACATTTGGGAGATTGACTCTTAGCAGGTAAATCGGTGATATTTGTTGTTAACTGTATTCTGTGTGGCTCCCACTATGCTGCCATGTGCTATTTACTAGCTTATGAGTTTAGCTAGCATTACCACATCAAACTCAGCACATACCTTCAAAAATTCTTTGGTTGTGGCAGAGGGCATGAGCAAAAGATTTGGGTGGTGTCTGAGGTCTTAATGGCTCTCAGCTCCATCAGTCTTGGTTTCACTATGTGCTTACTATATTGATTTTTTTTTTCTTTTGCAAGGAAACAAATACATTTATTTTGAAAAATAAATTGTAAAATAATCTCTTTAGCAAGTCTTAAAAGTGCATCAATCTGGTGAGTTTTTTGGGCTGACCAGATTTTCAGAGCATTTTATTTGCATTTTGTCGATTAGCAAAAGCTTTATTTCTAGTCACCTTGCTACTGTTGTTTAGAAATGTGTTTTTGATAATGGAATTGATTTTTTATTAAGAAGCCTTTACTTTCAGCTACAGATAAGCCAAATTGACACAGAATATTCTTAAAGCATATGCAGCGGATTGTCTGAATTGCTAAGCTGTCTTCTCAGGTAC
The DNA here is from genome assembly GCA_013397865.1 of Struthidea cinerea. Classification (NCBI taxonomy): domain Eukaryota; kingdom Metazoa; phylum Chordata; class Aves; order Passeriformes; family Corcoracidae; genus Struthidea; species Struthidea cinerea. Next base: position 560,061 of record VZTI01003754.1, on the reverse strand, counting down.
TTTGCTAATGTGGCATTGATCAATCTACAGATCCCAAACTGTAGAGAAGTGATAGGAGTATTGGCCACAGGATGCACTACGAGCCAGAAAGATAAATTGTTTGGGTTGTCTTTTTGCAAGTTTAAGGTCACAATTCATTCATCTTGTTACTTTTCTGTATCCCTTTAGTGGCTTCAATTGCAAGATTAAATATTGAATGGTGGCAGATCATTCAATATATGGCTCTTCTACTTTGGCATTAGAAGGCTTTTCATGCTTAAAATGGAACATTGTGCACACAGAATGCCAAAGGTAGTCGTGCCGATGATCTGTTCTGTAAGATTAATCCCACAACAACATTATCAGGCAATTCTTAACACATCGATTTATTCCTGATATGACACTTCTGAAACAAATGGATAAATGCTTGGCATATACTCAGCATCCTAGGAGGGAGAATGTGGAATTGCAGCCTCTACAGAAGAGGTCCATATTTAAAATTAACCCCTTAAAAGCTTGGTCAAGAAAATTTTTAGACTGAAATTCATGGCCACTCATGCAAAGCTGGTCTGTAGGAAACAAGAACGGGGTAAGAGAGAGGATTCTCCCCCAGAGACCAGATCATAGTCTGCAGATTTGCCACACACCTTGTGTACAGTAATGGTTGTGCCGTTACACATTTCAAGTAGAGAAATGCTTCATGTTTCATGTTTTAGTGCCTCTGGCTTCCCTCAGAAAGGCTTCTCTCTGCACCCCTGCAGGGCTCTGCTCCGAATCCCCCAGGAAGATGCAAGATCCCTTACAGACCTTTGCCACACAGCTCTCCTCTTACAGTTTGTGAGCAAGGGCAGGCTTTGCAAGGTTTTTCTTTAGTTTTCTGCACTGGTGAAAGGAGCAAGAGAATTTTGCCTCCAATGATTGTCACCTGTACAAACTGCATAAACACCTTGTGTGCTTTCAAAGAATATTACATATGGAATGTGAAAAGCAGCACAGCTGTTGAAGGTAGGTGCATTTGCAGGTTTTCCAGCCAGCATTATGATTGTAGTACAAACCAGCTAAAGGGAGTTCTATTGATTCTAGCTTTAAAGCTGTTTCTATAAGGTTTCAAAATTGACATTGTATTTTGTATGTTATGGGGTTTTTTGTTAAATGTGTGCAAGTTGAGAGAGCCCCTGCATTTCAAAAGCACGTGATAACTTCAGCAGGTGAGAAGTATCTTCAGAGGTGAAAATGTAGTTTTGCTAATAATTAAATATGTGTTACATATGAGTTTGGACAAAAGTGACATCCAGTTTCAGTCCTGCATCTGACTTGTGGACACTGTCGTTGGGTGGAATCAAAAGCCTCAGGTTAGGTGCCTGCACTTCCTAACAGTGTATCAATATACTGCCTGTACAGATGTCTTACACTGATATTCACAAAAGGCTGAGCCATCAGCATCACTCATGTAGCCGAGAAGGTGCTGCAGAAGTAATATCCAGGAAGGAACTTGTGCCCAGGGCTGTAAGGTGACACCTGAACATTTACATTCATAATAAAGGGCTTTTTCCTTTGGATCTGAGTGCTCCAAGCGTATCTACACTTGCTTGCAAAATTAGAAGGAAGTGCCCTCTCTGATTTTGTCTTTTATCACCCCTCAAAAATGACCACAGGTTATTGACACATAGATACATATATCTAATACTTGTATGTATTAAACCCCTCCCTTTCCAAAATTATTTGACCCCAGGTATCTCATTTCACAAGGAATTTTTGAGACTTCTGGAGTGTCTGTACTTCTGGCAGTCATCCAGGTATGATATGGATATGGAGAAGTCTGCTACAAGTGCCACATGTGACTAAAAGTTTTTTAGGCAAGAAAGAAGAGTTTTAATAAAGAAGCCTGACAGAGACCTGCCCAAAGATGTCCGGTGTGGTAGTCAGCCAGAACACATTTCTTGGAAGTCAGAGATATATTTTTTAAACACTTTCATAATCAAATCCTCACAAAGAACCATTTTAGTGCCACATAGGTGGTATAAGAAGGATCCTGTCGTTCACTTGTTTGTGATTCAGTCTGTGTGTGTCCAAAAGTGAAGCACACCCCAGTGCACTTTTCAAAACATAGGTTTGCCTTGTTAAATGGATGAGCTTAGTGACACTAGCTGACTAGAGATTTTAGGACAAAATTGTTTCGGAGGTTTGTTCAACCATCAATGTGTGTTGTGGTCTTAAGTATGAAAAACATACACTAGGCCAGTTTGGGTTCTTAGATGAGTGTTTTTTACCATGTGGAATTGATATAAATATTAAGATGCATGAATTCTGCTTGTCTGTCTGCCAAAGCTTCATCTGGATATGGTTAATAGAATCTATAGCTACTGTTCATGTGCTAATGTCTGCAAATATTCAGGCTAGCTAACAAGACTTGTGCTTTCTCTGCAGTTTCTTCATGTAAGTTATTCTTTAAGCTGACCATCTTAATACATTTGGATTTTAAATATCTGTTGAAATGAATTACTTGAATCAAAAGTTGAAGCTTTTTGATATTCAACATTTTTTCTTAATGCCAGTAAAATGTTTATGTTGTATGCAGCACTTTTTACAGTTTGTTTTAATCTGGTAATTTGCTTATTCCTAGTGCCAGTATAATAAAAAGCTTACTTAGCAATGGTTTTTACTGGAAAATAGTGTGTATGAAATGCTCTGTAGCTAGCCATATGTATGTTTGAAAATGTAACCTCTGTGTGAATAGTGGTCTTAGTTACAAAAAACCAGCATCCTGATTCCTCTGAATTTGATGACAAGTAAGTGATTATATTCAAAGATTTATTACAAGAATCACAAACGGTATTGACCATAGAATTAAAAATATGCATATATTATTTGGATGTTTTTTCTTTAGCCAAAATCCTTGCTTGTACCAAAGGGATAATTAATTTGGCTGCTGCTCACATCATAATACCATCAAAGTCAAAATGAAATATGACCAAAAGGTCCTTTTTGTGCATCAAGAGTCTGTTACAGTGTTTGTGCTGTAGATTCATTTTTCATACTATCCACCTATCATCATGCAAGATTCTTTTTGATCTCACAGAGAATTAGACATAGGAATTACCTGCAGTAATGTAGTAATGTGGTAATTCAGATTCTAAAGCAAAATTTCTCCTTGGTGTTTGAAATACTTTTTTTGGAATATCTTCTGTTACAATTACATTCCATATGAGGACATTCTTAGATAGCTACATGTGCTCCCTAAGTGCCTGCTTACCTCTAACATAGATTGCAGATAAATTGCTGCATAGTTGTCATGGTGTAGACACCACAAATTTTAATGAAATTCTCTTTTTTTTAATTGGTGTAAATGTTTCTCCTGGGCTGGAGGATGAAATAGTAAAGATGAGAAAAACAGCATGTTACATTCTTAAATCTACAGGATGATAAACTCACCAATTACTTGAAAAGTTAGCTGGAATGGTTTTCCTTATTTAAAAAAAAAAATGTTGATTTTTCTGCTTATAAAGAGATTCAATATGCTCATTTCCTTTTTCTAGATTTTTTTTTTTGGCACTGTAAAATTAATAACTACATTATCATGTACTCACTGGCCTTACATTTTTGTTGTTTCATTTTTGCCTGTTAGATTGGCATAAAATTCAAGGTGCGATTTTGGAGGTGAAAAGCATCACTGGCCTGGAGATTTTGACTTCTGATATATGTGAATATGTGAACCAACATTCCTCTCGTGATAAGCAATATATGTGACCCATGACGGGCAGCTTGCTGTTTAGGTGGAGCAAAATATTACAGCTAGAGCATGCAGGCTTCTGCACCACTGGACTTGGAATAGATTAGTAAAATACTCTCCCAGCTTCAAGGGCTTTACTTTGGGGTTTTTTCCCCCATGATGGATAATAGATAAACTCATATGCAAGTTTATTGCAAGATTCCTTTGAGACCCCTAGCTTTTTATGAATGGAAAGTTCATTTATAAATGTTGAACTTCATTGTATTTTATTATTTTTCCCATAGGACAAGATCAGTGTGTTTTCTGTAAGAGACTGCAATCAGATTTTACAACCACACAGACTTAATGTTGTACATATTACTTGTGTTCAATAACTGAAGACTCTGTAATGAAAAAATACTTTTGATTTCAGCCCATGGAGGTCTCTTTTATTCATGCGTTACAATCTTCAAACCAGAACACAGACTTTACAAATCCAGGAGCCTTCACTTCTAAGTTATTGATGCAGGGTCAGTCTTTGCCTTGACTGTGGTTTTCTGTAATGCTAGAAACTTCTGTACAGTTTTCTCTGAAACCTCTGATATTTCTTTGTCGCAGTGGCCTCGAGGTCCGCTATTGGTAGATCTCTGAACTGTGGGGTGGTCCTATTGATGCTTGGTTTGGTCAATTAATTGTACTTCATATTTGTATTTGCTGAATCTTACTCCTTTGGGCATAACAAATCTTTTAGTCACTATAATGTCTAGTTTGTTGTCATCTATTTTGAAAACATTAATGTTAAGTAGAAAAATCTTTACTCAGGGAAAGTTGAGGAGTTGAATGTGTGAGGCCACAAGCTGAATTCATTATTGCAACATAAAAGGTCAATTAGTAAATTTGAGAGTTAAAGCCATAAAAACAGCTCTGTGTTCTGATATTCAGCATCAGGCTGAAATCCTTCAAGCATTTTTTCTCTGGTTTAAAGCTCTCAAGGCAACTTGGATTTTTTTTTTTAGTAAGGCTTGATAGCAAACTCCATGCCTATATTTGCATTATCACTATTTCCAGAACCCCCACTCTCCGTCTCTCACCAGAAGAGACACCATTTCCAACTGCAAAGCTCTTGATCAGCATTTAAAGGAGCATCACTAAAGTTCAGAAGCAGTTTCCCGAAATCTTGGGAAAAGCATGGAGTAGGATGAGTTCCTCATTGTGGAGTATTTTACACATGGGAGGGGAAGAAATTTTTCCATATTCCAAACCAGACAATTGATGAGAACCCCAGCTATACCTGAGAAAGCTTCAAAAATGTTTGTGTGGAACATGTTCTCCAGCCTGCAGATGTATCAATGACAAGTTCCATGTTTTGCATTTTTTACATAAAAGGGGGTGGCTAGAATACTTTCAAAGTCCAAAGTGCAGGATTGTATTCTTACCTCAAGGGAATATTAAACTCAGAGTAGGAAGGAGAATATGAAGTGTCTCACTTCACACACATCAATGTGGGAATAACGTGCAGTTCAAGCTCATGATATTTCCTCTTAGAAGGCTTAGGAAAGATAGTTTCTCTTAAACTAATAGATGTTTTTGTCAGTAGTGTATGGCTGTGTGAAGTACCAACTTCTCTGTAAAGCATTCAGGGGCCCATGAGGCTTTAGATTTGTAGATTCAGCTCAGTGTGTTGTGTTGGACACAGATGTTGGATAGCTCTATCATATTAGTATTTAACTGGTGCATAGGTAGGACTCGTAATATATTTCACCATAAGCATCAAATTGGTGTTTTGACTGTTTATAAATTGCACCATACTAGTGCATTCAGCCTGCATAAGACCACATTTTTGGAAACTGTTTAATACAATCTATTAACCAAAGAAGTGAGTCTGCTGTTTTCACAGTGGGGTCTGTTATTTCACAAGGTAGTACAGTGGTTCCTTGTTCATTTTTTAGTGTTCTAAGACAAGCTAATTTATTACCCTGAAGGGAGAGCGTTATGGGCCTGTAGTATATTTAATAGGTTCAGAAACATCACCTTATCATGTACAAAATCTAGTAACTTTTTTCTCTGAGAGGTGTCTCCAATTTTTGTGCCAAAGTTTTGTAAATACTGGGGGTAGATGAGGTTCTTGTAAGTACTCATGAAAGATTATTTTGATAAGTCGTTCTGAAGCTAAATGATTTTGAGGCATAGCTTTTGGCTAGTATTGGCAATGAGAGTACAATGAGATCAAGGCAATTGTCAGTTGGCAAAGAAAATCATGCTATTCAAGAAACTGTCACAAGTGACAATATTTGATAGGGACAAAATGAGCTGTCTTCCTTCCTCCTATCCATTTTCCATAGTTTGTTGTCATCTAGAAATAGACTAGTTTATGTTTCCCTTCAGATGCCTGAACTCCACCTTGCTCACAGACACATGCCCGTACTGTTTTTTCCTAGTGAGTATCTTGAGTAGACAGGATGTGTAACAGCCTTTTTGGAGAGTCCAGAGAATAACTGTCCATATTCCCCTTTAAAATAACATGGTGCACTTTCTGAATAAAGACAGCTGGCATTCATGAGAAGGTGCAGAATAAAATATATGTATACATGCATGTATCATGTGTTTGTGTGAAGAAATCCATGGTTCTAGTTTGCAGTTCGTGTCTCCTGTCTTGTTAGAACCCTCAGTTGTCAATATGGGCAGGTATACAGTGGGTTATTATATTGCAAATGTGTAAGTTTGTTATTCTCTCTGGTATTTGTTCATGTTGTTGCACAGAGATGAATACGGGAACAAAAGAAAAATGACATTCTGTGTCACAGCTTAGGTTGCACATTAGTTACCACCAGATTTCTTCCCCTCTTTTACTTTCTCTTTCCCTTCCTACATACAAGTGAAATTTAGGTTTGTTGTCTGGGGAGTTTGGTGGGGAAGTGAAGTTTACCATGGAGCAACTTTACATATGAACCAGACTGGATGTTCATGAAAGTTCAGCCATGTAGTGGCCATGTCAACTCTGTCCAAAGCTGGTTCACCGCCTTCTGTGTGTTGTTCATCAGTGTGCTGTAATAAGACAATGTTAGGCAGGGTTCCTGCTTAACACTCCCTCACACTAGGTAAGGTCTGTTTTAGCTCTGGTTTTACAATTCTCTCTTCTGAAAGTCAAGTTGTAATAAAACCAGCCAAGGCTTTCTCACATAGTTCAGCTGCTTCTACAATGTACCCCTCAGGACTGCTGATTCCACTCGGCAGTCTGCGGTTTTCAATTACTGGTCACAGATGACTTTTAAGAGACCTGGCAAAGCTAACCAAGAAAACTGAGCCTGGCAAGATTAAATTTACTGTATAGGAATCTTCGTCGTCACAGGAAAATTCTTAAAGGCTCTGAAGAAAAAAAAAAGAAAAAATTAATTTAAAAGGCTGAAAACTACACATACCTCCTCTAAAAGTGACTTTTATATCATGATAGTTCAAAAAAATCATCAAGTCTCTAGCCACCAGAATATACCAACCTTTGGAAGGTGGAAGAAAAGATGCTTTAGTATGTTACTAGAGTTACACTTATCACAGTTACATAGGTTTCTTCATTCTATATGAATTCATGTCAGCTGAATTAATATTCACTAGATGTTAACTTGTTCTAAAATTGAGTAGCACATTGGTGCATCTGGTGTCTTAAGGTGAGACGATGTGTATCTGAAACCTGCTTTGTCTCCCTTGTCTTTTCCCAGTTACGGGTTTCTCATTCTTCAAATGATGAATATAACAACTGCTGTTTTATCTCAAAACATTTGTGTAGCTATTGTGCATATGGTATCACGTTTGTGGAGTGTATGCTTTTGATGCTTCTAAACTAATGACATGGACAGATTTTACATTTTTCCATTAGTTGTTTCCACAGTTTGTCGCTGAGCTATTATTACAAAATACAAGAATGTATTTTGACAGCAAGGCTGCAGGAAGTGCAGCTTGCAGCTTATAGCAGAGTTGTAGTATTTTGCCCTAACAGTCTAGAAAATGACATTCCCAGAAATCAGCAAGTGTAGTCAGAATGCAATTTGCCTACCTATAGAAAGCTCTGCAGTTATTTTTTTCAACAGCTGGCAGCCTGCAGGCCTGAATCATTATGTCCTCTTCCCTTCCTTTGTCCCTTGGGCCTGACCTGCCTTGCTTGGAAAGCCTCACTCGGTAACACCCAGTGTTCGTACCTGCTTGTTCACTGGTTCCACCAGCATTAGCCACCAAAGACTCTGGTCTACCATACTGCTGATTATACTATTTATATTTATGGCTGAATTAAACTGAGGGAACTACAACTCGAACTTAAGATACTCTGAGACACACCTGCCTATAGCTCCTGAAATATCTGAAGTGGTCATGGCAAGACTGTATAAAGTACCAAGAGAGGCCTCCATGAAGTCCTGAATCATGATCCAAGTAGCAGACCCCGTCACAGCAGTTTAAATACAGGTTGTTGTAAATATAAAATCAGGTCATATAGAATTACATCAAAAATGTTTTTCCTAGGCTGTGTAAATACAATCTTTATTAAGTGAAATATGATTTGATTTAAAAGAACTGTAGATTTTCTTTTAAATCACGTGTTCAACTATCAGGAACAGTAGATCCTTATATATCATATAAAATAATATCTTTATTCCCCCTCCAGTTGGTGTCCTAACTAATTAGCTTTTTGTACATTCTTATTACTGTACTTGAAGTTTAATATTTAAACAGTTTGACATGCTAATCGATTAGTAGAGGACCAGACCCTGCTACAGGTTTTTATCATGTAATTTCATAGACCCATCTGCATCTAGTTAATCTTTTTCTCTTGTGAATGCTATCAAATTGTCTGTATTTGAAGTGCTTGTAGTTCGTTAAAGGGACAGATTTCCAGTGAAGGTCTATATTGGTTAGATCTCTTTACTGGTTGATAATTCTGGCAATTTTATTTTTACGTGGTGTAGTCCTCTAGTCCATCGGGGCAGAAGATGGATGAACTACGGCATAAGGTGAAGATTTTTTTGTTGCTCTTCTAGAAATTAAGGTCTGCAAACTCCAGGTTTTGTATATTTGTTAGCTCTGACATAGCTGATGATTTGCTCAGTTACCCATTAATGAACCTCAGGAGAGTTGGACACTCTACTGCTGTGTTAGAAACCCTCCATCACCTACTCCATGGTGAACCGAGCCTGCCAGAAAAGTTAGGGACCCGAGGCAGGTATAAGTCTGAACATCATCAAGTATTTAAGTTAGTGTAATTCCCTCATTAGCACCAGAACACCAAAGGTTGTTTTAGATGGGTATAAGCACTGCAATATCAGGTGATCCTCGCTCAGAGAAGCTTCTTCCTGTTGGCAGTACAGAGATCCTGATTCAAATAGAGAGTGGAGATAAATATGGGATTGGGCCAAGAAGCTATATTTTGGGTGGATTGGTTTTCCTTGGTGCTCCTCCTCCATGTTGTGTCAACACAAGGGACATGATGTGGGTGGATGCTGGTGTGGGGACTTGGAGGAAGCTGCAGGAGTGGTATGGGCTTGGGATGCAAGAGGCCAGACTAATGCGACACGGGGGAAGGAAACAGGGGTCATATATGTAGTAGGAACAATAGGTACAGTGGAATGGCAGAAGTAGGGCTTTCTTCCCCTTTAAATGCTTTGTGGTTTTGAAAAATTAGGATATTAGACTTGAGCTAACATGGTATTCCTTTGTCCTTTTCTAATTCAACCTTCTGACCCCCAGGAACAGCAGAGTTAGTGAGTTGTTTGATTGTTTTGTGTTTTTGAAGGATGACACAAGAAGTCAGGAAAAATGTGTTTTAATGTTTTGATTTCAAATGTAGCGATTTAATTAGCCAGACTTACTTTTGAAACTGAAAAGAATTGCTGTTTCACAACTTGATACCATTATTCCTTTCCAAGTATTATAAGGCTTGAATTCCAGGCCTAAACTTAGCAAACTGTTCTTCTTTACGAGAGCTCATCATATTTTTCAGGCAGCAAGTCGATGTGGAAGCATTTATGTGACTTCCTCCTCAATAAGCCTATTATATCTGTCTTTGGCTGTGGATTTGCTCTGTTAATATGTCATAGACAGAACAAGCAGGTTAGTAATCAGAAGGTCAAAGGTGACTTGGTGAAATGGAACTACATAAGCCAGACTTAATGCAAAAAGACACAGAAAAGCAGGGAAGAGACAAAGGAGAGAGAACAGTAACAGCTTTTTTCTATGATCTGTGAAGTGCAGGTCAGGATAAGTCTGCACGTTCCCTGCCTTTTTTGGTCCAATTTGCCCTATTTCAGCATACCTGAAACATACCTATTGCAGCATGGATTATTTTGCTAGCTTTCTATGTAAGATTAAACATTTCCTTAAGTCTGATTTGTGTCTTCTTCACTATATTATTTGTAAACGTAAAGGTAGCAGTGTTTCAGAGAAAGCCGTGCAAAGACAGAGCGTGTTTTGCAAGGCTCAGGCAGCTTGTGCCGAGCCCGGCTGATGGATCTGTGTGTTCAACAGTAACACTGCAGTCATGCCACTTTGGGTGCAGAAGTCTGCCTGCATTAGCCAGGAGCTTCACCCAGACTAATAGACCTTGTCAAGAGGTACGGCACAGTGCTAACATGCTTTGATGTTTTGCAGCTCAGAGGTACTTGCATACTTGCCAGGTCAGGTATTTCAGCATCTGTATGAAGACATCCATCCTTAGATGTGCATAGTTTGAAAGATGTTTATATAATAAATGGAAGGAAGGCATGTCCCCATTTTACAAAACAGTAGCACATTCTTGAAAGTAACTAAGATTTTTGTTAAGCACATTTGTTGTTAAACCTGGTCTGGTTTTAAAAACAAAGAGTAATCAATAAATTCAAGAATAAAGATGTGAGTTTCAGATTCTTATTATATTTTAATTACCATAGTTACTTGCATATTGGTTATATAGTAATTACTGTTAATGTCCCACTGATTTTACTGAGAAATGAGATTTGTTTTCCATATAGGAACTTAATAAAACCCAGCCTATTAATAGTCAGATAGAATGAAAAAACACCCTTATACTTTTTATCACGTGATAGAACATTATTAAATTAGCACCCATGTAACGAGTGTCTATAATATTTTTTCAGTCATTAAAATCATTACTAGTGAATAATGCATTGTGAAAAAGCATTGTAAAACAATCTGGAGCCTTTCAACTAATTTCTTTCATGTCATTTCATTCAATTTAAACCAGTTTGACATTGTCCAAGTTAACAAGTTACTCCTTTCTGTTCAGCACCTGCTGGTGGCAACCCGTAAATCAGCATCTCATCCAGAAGCATGAAAGACCTCATTAAATCTATTTTTGTGTGAGTTAACAGATCTCCAAATTAACCCTTCTTTAAAAATAAAATATAATAAGATAGTAAAGGTCAGCCTTTTTGTACAACAAAGTTTGCTGACCACCGAGATTTTCAAGCCTGATGGCACATTTGACTGCACGGTTGTCTCATCATTTTGGCAGTGATCTGTTTGATGCCAGTGAGGAATGCTAAGGCTATCTGTCTGAAATGTGTTAGCATGTACATTTTATATTTTTTTAAAGTTGGAAGTGAGAGGTGAAAGAGAAAATGTCTTTTTTTTTCTCAACATTTTTCATTGATGTCAAATGACTATTGCTAACAATTTGTGGGGAGAATTGCTCATCTCTCACTTGCCAACTCTTTGAAATGCAATACAATCTTACATTCTACATTTGATTTATTGTGTTACAATTCTCTTTATTTCACTAATAGATAAATACAAATAAATATATTTTGACACAATAGTTGTAGAAGGACTATATAAGAAAGCCATGCCTTACTTGAACATGGACTGTTAACAGTTTAAGGAAGCAAAAAATAAGCCCATATATGCTGATAGGCCTAATAATATTCAGGTATGTCTGAATGAAGATGAAGGGAAAATTTATTTTAAGCACATTACTTTTTGAGTGTAGGGTATAGAAGCTAATGTACTTACAACAAATATAATTCACCTACATTATACATAAAAGACAAATGACAGACATTTCCAAAATTGCAAAAAGAAATGTCTATAAATAAAAACACTTCAGTAACATCAAATAAAGGTAGAAGAAAAAAAGACAATAAACCATTAAGAAGAAAAATGAGTATGCTAAGAATACAAATAGCATTTTAGTAGCAACATTATTACAACAATATCTATACTTCTTAGTTTGTGTGTGTCTTATCGAGAACTACAATCTGATTATAAAATATGTCAAGTAACAGACAGTGCAGAGTGCCAATATTTGTAGTAAGGTGCATGACAATTTATTTATGACATTGGTTAAAATTGGTTAAAATTACTGTTTCACTGAGCAAACTTCATTTTTTCTTGTCATTTTTATTTCAATTTACACAATTTAAATAACAAATAATATGTTTCCGTTGAAAGAGTGTGTTGTATGGCCATCCTGGGTTTTTCCACCTTTTTGTCCCTACCTAACAGAACATGTTAGCAATAGTTTAAGTATTTGGGGTTGGTTCTGAAATCATGTTCCATGTTGAACTTGATCAAATATCTATAACATAAAATCACACCAGGGGACAATATGACTCACTAAGAACCTACCTATAATACCCAATAGGAAGAAAAAATTTATGTATTGTCATGGGGACTAAATGTTCTGTCTAAATGCTGACAGTACTAAAATGTACTCAGACATTCAGAAAAAATCATAGATATCTAAAATATTGATGCAGTAAATTCTTTATTAAACATATATTGAGGGCTAAAAAATAAGAAAAAAAGTCACAGTTAGTGTTGGCTTAGATGAGTGAACAGATTAATTTATGACTCTTACATAGAGGAAAATTAAAACCAGGAAATATTCTCTGTGTGAAAAGCTGTAATGTAAAATCTCTCTTGGTAAATTAAAAATGCACTTTACAAGCTCAAAATAATGTCAAATCCAAAACTGAAATGATTCTTTCATGTTTGTGTTGAAAACTGCCTTAGATAGGAAACAAAAGCCCTGTTAAATAAATCAGTTATAGAGGATGTGTATTGAAAAACAGCTGAAGGAAAGCATAATTTGATGATAATTAGTATGTATCAACTAAGAAATTCAGAACACTGAAAAAGCAGAAGGAAAAATTAGGGAGAAAGCCATGACCACAAAGTTTGGTGGGTTTTTTCCTTTTTTTTCCTTTCCTTTAATGGGGCAGATGTTTGGCTTTTTGTTGGGGCTGTTAAAATGAAATTGAATTAATCCCAACAATGTTGACCAAATCTAGACAAAACCAGAAGAATTCCTCAGAGTAAGGCAGAAAATGCTGAGGTATTCAGCATTTAGATGGAGGAAAATGTGGCAAATGTTAGATCATATAGTAACATATTTACTTTTTCCATGGAAATATTAAATTGCAGCTATTAGTACGGGATGTTTCCAAGTGCTCTAGACAGATAACTTCATTCAGGAGTGCAAAAATATGTAGTGAAACAATAGGTAGACATAAAGCAGAGGAGTTAAGACTGCAAACATCTATGCCAATTTATAGTAAAATTCCATTAACAATATTAAAAGAGCTGTCTCAAAGGCTCTTGCATTTGTTAATGTTGACTTCTATGCGGTTGTCTAACACTGGCAAACTTTTAGAGAAATGAAAGTAAGACAGTGCTGTTCCCTATGCTTTATAAATACTGACTGTTTATACTTTTACAAGGCTGACTTTCTGGCAAGATAAGTGACTAAATGATGTAGAAATCATTCATGTAAATTTTAATGTTAACATTTTACATTCAGTGGCATTTTAGCATCAAGACTATTAACCACTGAAACCATCCTGTGGTTTTATGAAAGATTTCCAACTGCTAGAAATTTTAATAATTATCTTTTCTCCTTAAATGAAGTTAAACCAGAAGTGTAACTAGTGGTAGCTCTGTGGCCAGTGTTCTTCGTGCTTGCAGTGGGATCTTTGAGTCTGGCTTCCATTTGTAGCATGCAAGATCATGAACCTGCCGAGGTTTATGCCATGTTACAATTGAATGCTTTATTTAAAAATCTTCATGAAGAAAGATACTAGGAAACTTTTTCTATAATGTCTATTTTATTTCCAGCAGCTGTAGGCTGTTCTTTTAGAGCTACAGTTAGAATAATTGATACAGAACCTTTTGAGGTGGTAAGGAATGTGATACTTCAGACCATCTGCAAAATGGTAGCCTTACAGGAAAAATAAAATGAATAAAAGGAGCTCTAGGTACTCACTATATTAATCTTTTTTTCTCTCTCTATGATCCTCTTTCTTTAACCTGTAATAGAGCTCTAACCTTTAAATGTTCTCAGAGTTGAACAATTTTTCATGATACAGCTGTCTCAGGATTGTTTTAGTTCCATTTAATATATCTTTTGATTCACTGTTGGGTTTTGGTTTTTTGGAGTTATTTATGGGATTTAACTCCTTTGCCAGACAAGGGTTAACAAATCATAATTTGAATAATTACCAAATTATTCCAGTTGAGTAAATGAATAAGACCCCATTAGAAACAACTCTTAACACCACTGTTTTTTTCCAACAAATAGCTGTTTGACGTTACTTTTCCGTACCCCTTCTCTCAATAAAGTTTAAACATACCAAATCTCCGATTCAAAAGATTTAAAAAGAAGCTGAATCACATATTGATGTTTTCTTGACCTATTGATGTAACAATTTTCCCTTCACAGTATCCAATCCAATATCCATATGCATTGAAAGGGGATGATCCCATCCCACTTGACTCCAGACAAAGGCAGGGGCCATTTCTTCTGCAGACTTAGCACTTAATTGCACAGACACAGAGGCTGTCAGTTCCCTGGATGATCCAGGAGTGACGGCCGATGGCAGTGGAGGCTGTGCTGGTGCTGCCTTGATCCTGAGTCTTGCTATGCGGTGGCTGTTACTTCTTTGTACTGGGACAGGCTTTCATCCCAATTCTTAATGATCTAGCTGAGGCCATTGAGCCTGCAGAGTATTATTCCCTGATCCTCTCCCCACCCCCTCTACCCCCAGATTCTTTGGATAGTTTCCCAAAGATTTAGGGGCTTGAACTTGCTCCCTGCAGAGTCAGACAGCACGGTTGACAAAACACAGGAGGCAGGTTTTGGAGATGGACGTAACTGCAGCAGCACTAAATATTTAAATGTCAACTTTAATGGAACTGTATCCTAACTCTGAAAGAAATTACTTTACATCACCAGCCAGCTGAACCAACTCATCCTGCAGCTGCACAGGCTGATCTAACAAAAGGGATGGGAGGGAGACAGGCAGGCCTGGGACCTCCCCTTTTGGCATCTTTGGGCTGTCGTAACTGTAATACAAAAATGCTTAAGGTTTACTGAAGACTTGGAAGTGTCTGATTTAGTTTTACATAATCTAATTTGTGCTTGCATGTACTTTCTCATTGCACTTTGTATTTACATGACAAAATTAGTTGTGAAGCAGAGAAAGGAGGAAATTAATTCAAAACCAAAATTTAAAAGTGCAAATAGGACTTTCCATAAATAATTAACCAGTCAAAATATAAATCTAAATGTAAATTTATTTTGGATCCTGATAGTGTCCCCAAGACCCCTGTACTCCCTTTTCTAGCACACCAAGCTCATTGTACATTGGTACCTTCTTGTTTGACATCCCTTTCCTAGGGAAATGCACCAGGCATAAGAAGAATTCACTGTCTGTTCACTCATTTGTTCCACCTTTATTTTCCCAGGCTTCAAAAACTGGGTCTCAAGTTAGAGAGAACCATTTTGGCCTGGTGCTTGGATCAAGCAGGAAAGGGTCATTAAACAGGAGGGAGCAGGGCTATTATGTCTGATGCAAGTTATTTGTCCTGAGTGTCGTTGCCTCTTTCCTTCACTAATTCTCTTTTGTGTCTGTTTAACTGTGGTTCAGCTATGTCAGGATGACACCTTTCTTCTCACAAGCTTTCTTAGCACTGCTGATGTCCAGGTAGGCTCCCAGCTGAGTGGCTTGCTGTCAAACAATCCAGATATTCCCACATGTGTGAGCAATGCATGGGACTTCACAAGCTATGTTCACTGAAATGGTCACGAGTTGATCTGCTTTGGGTAAATCTGATGGTGTGAGGACAGATCCAAGGAAAAGCAGCTCATTCTGTTACCTTGTTTATTCTGGGTGTGGTTATAATTTTCAAGCCATGGAAAGAGTGACTGCAGCCTAGTCTAGCTCACAAGCCTTGTCTGGTTTAAAGTATCTCTTTGACCACGTTTTTCTGGTTTTTCCTTTTTTAATTAAAGAAAGGAACCTTATATTAGGGAAGGTGAAGAAAATAAAATCATTGGAAATTATGGTTTTAACTTCCTATCAAGCCTTCAATACTTAGCTTTTAATACTTAAATTTGTAGCTTTCCAGATTACTTCTTCCCTGTCCTGGCAGATACTGGAACACCTATTTTAGAGGTGAGATAGCTGTGTGTTAGTCATCCCATCTACACTGATGAATTATGAGTCAATGCTGCGTCATCTAAAAGCAGCCGTAGGATTTGTGAGATTAACAAAAGTTGCTTTGTTTCCTTCATTGTTCATCACAAGTTTGAGTAAGGAGGGACCACACGGTGGTAATTGTACTTTCAGCCTCAGGTTTAGAAATTAATGGTCAATATTATGTTAAAATAAGAAGGTTACTTTACAACTGAGAACAAATAGTGTATCAAATTAAAAATAAACTTGTTCTCCTGTAAGCTGTGTTCAAACAATTTTACTGGTGGCTTTGTGAAGCTTGCTGGGATGTGCGCTGAGTCCTGTACCTAGAAGATAATAGTCACTTACCCTCTGGAGTCCTAGTGAAGAAATAATGTTAAAATTATTTCTTCTCTGCTAGTTTTGTCAAGCCACAATAATTACCTATATTTCACCTGACAGCATTCTTGCCTTCTCCCTAAGTTTTGACACCATGACAGGTTTTATAGCTAGAAAACTCAATGCTCTAGCTCTGTGTTTTTGAGAATTAAATGTTTTCATTTATTTTAAGTCTGAAATTCAAAATTAATAGAAAAAAAATCAGTAACTTCAAAATTAGTAATACAAAATGATTCAGCAAGTGATGAATTTTTGTCTCCAGTCCATAACAAAGTAACAAATTCATTAATAAAGACACTGCTGCAAATATAACCTCTCCTCTTATGTTTTCAAACTTAAATATTTTTGCTTTACATGTGTCATTTTCTGCGACAGTGTTAAAGTGATGTATAATCATTATTTATACAACTGTTAATATCACTGGTGTAAGGGTTTCACACTGGTAAGACCCTGCCAGTTGGTTCAGGCACCATACAAAGGCTCTGGGTGAACTTGGATTCTCCTTATCTTCTCACAGAGCATTTAGGAAGGAATGGTGAAATCTGAGCTCATCCTCTGGGTTAGGCAGTCACCTCCTGTGGTATATCCAACATAACTGCATCACCTTGCTATTTCCTCTGGATCCCATATTCACCTACCTCTGCCTGAGGCCTGAGCCACTATACCACAGAGGTGTTTCTGCCCTTGCTGTGAGCTCATGTGGCCCTATCATGCACGTTTTTTCATGCGAAAGGACTTTCGCGCTGGTACTGAATTGCATCAAGACGTTTCCCATGATAGAAAGGGATGATGTAATTCACTGAGGAAAAGAATTGCAACAGTCTCAAAGCAAGCAGAGTTCCATTTTTACTTGGTTATGTAAGGGTACTCCTGGGCTCTGGAAATAAATATCTATTTTTCTGTGTGTATATATATACATTTAGGCATCTATTTGTAGCTAAATGAAACTTAGAGCAGTAGTCTTTGCAGCTATACACTGTATTTGTATAGCTATATTTGGCTATGAGCTTTCTCAGTACTGTGAAGTAAGAATTTGTCTCAAATGGTGTGCACCTGTATGTGCTTGTAACTAGTAAAGCTGAGATAATTTATGCTGCCTGTCACTTAGCTGTTTTTATCAGTTAATCATGCTTTGTCATTAGTTCTCTACATATGTCACTCTATATGGTCTTTTATTCCCCCGTTTCCCATATTATTCACAGGAAACGTAGATTTAACCCATTAAAGCAGACTGCTTTTACTCCTTTATAGAGAGAAATAAAATGAATATTCACATTACTACAGTCCATACGCTCCATTAAAATTAAACTTTTCACTGGCAATTCAGCACAACACAAGGAAAGAGGTGTAGATGAATCTAGTAAGGTGTAGATGAATCCTGTAAGTTTATCTGCATGTGGGCTGCTGGTTCACAACTAGATTTATTTTGCTTTATTTTGCAGTTCTAGCCACAAATACAGTAACTTTGTTAATGCACCATATCTTTTAAAAAAAAACAAACCCAAACCCTTCCAAATCAGTTTTCATTTCTCAGATCACTTGAACACCACATAAATGTGTAAAAGAAAGTATGTAGGTAAACAAATAAAGAATATTGCTGCCAGTATGACTGAACTCTTTATCTTCTTTCTTTTGCATGTATGGTATTTTGTTTGGAAAGATACTTAAAGAAGAAATGGTAACTTGAGAATGAGAAGCAATGATTCAGGATGCAGGGCTGTGTCTCAAGCAGAGACTATTTGAAATAATTTCCATCAAAGGAGATCCTACCTTTGAGGCTTTTTTTGTTGTTTTTTTTTTTTTTAACATCCAGACAGAAGCAGCTTGGACCCACTGACTCTTGTTCTTTCACCATGCACCCTTTTGAAGAGAGTACCTCCATCCTCCCTCTAAACTCTTTTTAGGTACCAGGAGACTATTATTAGGTCCCTATGAGTCTTCCCTTCCCTGTATTGCCCAAATCACTTCTTCAAACTTCTCCTCCTGTGGCAATTTCTCCAATATTTAAATCGTCCTGGTGGCTCTTCACCAGACTTTCTCCAGTTTGAACTGGAGGGACCAAATTGTTGATATTTGTCTACAATCATGACCTTGAAAATATTTGAAGAGAGCAATGTATATGAATTTGTGAAAGCTGTCATTTTAGTGCTGCGCTCTGTGTTATCATATACATGGTTTAAACTTGTGGTTTAGATAGTCTTGTATAAGAGATTGTATTAATTTTGTCTAAAGACATCTATGTTTTGTTGCAATGTTCAGTAGCATTAAAGCATTTCAGTTATATATGTCAATACTTTTGTACTTTATATGGTATGAATATTAGGGTCTGGAGGAGTGGAAGACATAGGTGGTTCTTTTTTTTTTTTTTTAAACAAAATTAAAGGGAAAAAAATATTCATTTGCTTTTTTATGTTTCCCACAATGCAAAACTGCTATTGTACCAACAAGTGCTGAACAGTGAGTGGTGGCTTTAAATAATCAACACATAATTGAATGTATTTTGAGGCACGAACACAGCATCAGTAGGGTTGTGTGCTGGAGTTGAACTGCAATCCCAGAAGGGATAGAAAAGATGTTTTTCAAAAAAATCCAACAATCCAAATTGTGGTATTGTCTTAAGACAATGACTGACGGCATTTGTATTTTTTAATATATCCTAAACTCTGCTGTTCTCTGACTCACATTAACCTCTTTCACAAGGATCACAAGTCTTCAGAGGATCTCCTATATCTATGTAATTTACTCTCTGTCAAACATAGAAAACAAATCTCAGTAATACTTTCTGTAAGGAGAGGAAAGGAAATCTCTGTCATGGCTGGCCCTGGCAGTTTGACTGTCCAGATGAGACAGATGTGAAAATCCATGTTTCAACACTCATAACCATAGTTAGACTGACTCTTGGTTAAATGCATTTGCTCACAGAGTCTGTTTATTGTGGGGTTAGTTTCAGCTCTTTTTTTTGAGGGGGTGCGGACTTACCCTGTCACAAGATTATTATTAATAGTTACATTTTTAGATTAGATTAAATAATCCAGGGTAAAATTAAGCATTAATTAATTAATCAGACTAAGATTAATTGTTTAGTTTTAGCTCCCTTTTAAAAATAAAATCAGCAGAAATCCTGGGCAGCAAAATATTGTTGCTCTTATTTCTTTCTTGTTATTGTGCCAGGCTTCACTTTGCGGCATATCCTACTTCAGTTATAGTTCTAGCTCTCCCCTATATCTTCTTCATATTTCTGGGTTTGTAATGCAGATCTTTGCTTCTGAGTACTTCATTTTTAACTTCCGTGTTCTTACATGATGTTAAAAATATTTCTGTGTGACGACCAATGGTGCAGATAGACATTTTATCTGTCTTCTTGCCTATGAGCTTATTTTTGTCCTTTTTGCTATACAAGAACATGTCTATCTTTTCCTTAAAATGTAATTATTTTAACAATATGTTCATACATGGTTTTGAATTTCACTCTGTTGGCATTACAGAGTAGAATCTGACAGCTGGGTAAGTCCTATTTAAGAGCATATTTTGCTAAGAACTACTTCCTGCAAAGAAAAACAGAAAATATATAAAGTTCCATTTAAACCAAAAAACTGGAAAAGAACACCACCAGCTTTCTTAAACGTCCTTTCCAATACACAGTAAAAACCTAGGAGAAGTCATTTCGTGTTACACCCATAGCTTCATTCCAGACTGCTGCATTTTTCTTTGCCTTTTCTCTGTATTAGGAGGAAACCTGTGTTTAGATTGTGACTAGTTTTGGTAGTGGAGTAAGATGTAGAGTCTCTCAGCACTATGAGGAGCCAGGTTAACTGCCTCCATCAGGGAGTCTGACTGATGTGGAATCCAGCCTTTAATCTCAGCCCTACTTACACCACTTGCTTACAGTATCACCAGAACAATTATAGCAACAGAAGTCTTATCAGAAGTCTTGGCAGAACAACAGCCAGAGCTATTCACTTACCCTTGATGTTTCAGTAGCTTAAATTTGAAAATTCTGAAAACAACCTCATTGCTGCTGCTGCTGCTGTTACTGTAGCTGGGCTGTGGACAAATGTAATTTTAGTGTCTGACTGATGCTGTCACTCTGGCATCTTTCACACGAGCAGGAATTTTATTATATAGAAATTTAATCTGTCTGCCGTATCTTATAGGGTGGTTGTGTAGAACACGATGCTTCCTAAAGAAGAAAAATAAAAATTGTTGTTAGAAGAGACTTAGGGCAAAGACTCCTAAAAAGTTGTTAACCCTGAGAGGACAGACTTTTAAAAGCCAGTGCACAGTGCCAAACTCTTGAATGAAAAGTTTTGGCTGAAATACTGGGATATATAGATAATATGGTCTCAGAAATTTTGCCAAGGAAACTGCAGTCAGAAATGTAGGAAACTGTCCAAGATTAGGCCTCAGACATGCTGCATTCATTACCAGCAGCTGTGCATATATGAAGTGTTTCTTTATACCACAGAACCCAAGCCACTGTGGCTTGTCACTGTCATTTTTATAGCAATTTGCTGACTTTTTTTTAGAAACAGGAAAACATTTAGCTAAAACAGAAGTTGAAATGACTGACAGAAGAAAATTTAAGGGAATTTTAATAGCTACTGAGTGTGTACCTTAGAGCTATGCTGAAAGGCACATATATTTAAGACTTTATGTAATAAAACTCACTAAGAAAACAAAATTATGCTAATAGTAGTTTAATATTTATTGTAAGTCACAGATGCGTACCTTAAGATATCCCTTAAAAAGCCAGAAAGGCGAATGTGATATAACAGTGCTATTATTATTTTTAGCATTAGGATTTACAGTTTGACGTTTTCTTTTAAGAAAAATTCAAATATGCCTCCATTAGGGGGAGTTACACCTTCATCACTAAGTGCTTCAGATTTTCAGACACTGTTTCGCATGATAGATTTTCTCTTGGATAGTTTTGTTAACTTTTAAAATACTCTATTGCTACCCCATCTTCCTCTGTAGTGGGACATGTTTTTAACTTGTTTAATCAGCATGCAAAAATTTGCAGCAAAGCAGAAGGTCCAACTTTATCAAATTCTGAATGCTTCAGGGGGAAAAAAAGCTATTACAATAGTAAAAACATCTCTATTAATTGGAGGATTTTCCAGAATGAAATATAGATGATAGGATTTAGAAAACCTGAAGCAAAATTCTCTCTCTCAAGCAGTTTTTCCTTTGCCCATCTTTTTTTTTTTTTCCCATCTGTGAAACAGCTTCTGCCTCAGGGTAGTTCAGGAAATCTATCAGTGTCAGGTGTGTTTACTTTAGTACAGGAGGGTTTTAAACAGCAATGTGACCCTTGTGCTGGATGTTAGTATGAGTGTTCGCAAAAAAAGGCAAAGAATACTGATGGACTTCAGTTGATAAATTCTTTTGCCAGGCTTTAGAGTATAATAGTTTTAGATGAGGTATTGAAATCATGGAGTTACATGCCTAAGCACTCTCCATCTAGCTGTCCTGTGCAACGTGGATAGCAACAAATCCTTTGTACCGAGAACTGAAAACCACAACCACAGTTGGATTCTTTCTGGAATAAGTCCGCTGCGCATTTCCCCTGCAATCACAGCAAGTGCCACTGTGCCTCTGCACAGCCCTTGGAGTATTTTTTCCAGTGTCTGTGGTCCAGCTGCAGGAAGCACTGGCTCGTGGAAATTTCAGAAGAATTTCTGGGTGGCCGCATAAGTAGAAAAAGGATTCTGGTATACCACATTTAAGGGCCTGTCTCAAAATGACTTCCGATGTCAGTGCTCTGCTCTTTGGCACAGAGCTCTACTGGAGACTTTCTCTATCGCCCCCGCAAAGTAATCGCCAAGGTAGGTGGACAAGGTGAGAAAGGGCAATTCAAAGGAGGGATGAACTCATGGCAGCAGTTCCTGAAGTTCATTTTACAATAATCACTGTCTTTGCCTAGATAAATGACTGAGTAGTGTAGGTGTATATCACCCCTGTTGTAGAAAAAAGTATTTGGGTCTTTGGGTGGTGGACCCAGAGATGTGAGAACTTTCTGTATCTACAGAAAGTGAATTGAGACATTAAATGTGGACTAGAGGTCTTTCTTGTAATAAAATTAACATGTTTTGCTAGATTTTCCATCTAATTTTAAGAATAAGCTGTTTTCCATACTTTTCTACACTTTTGACC
This sequence comes from Struthidea cinerea, assembly GCA_013397865.1. Classification (NCBI taxonomy): domain Eukaryota; kingdom Metazoa; phylum Chordata; class Aves; order Passeriformes; family Corcoracidae; genus Struthidea; species Struthidea cinerea. The sequence continues at coordinate 537,387 of VZTI01003754.1, read as the reverse complement.
TCCCCAGCCAAATACTAAGCAAATGCAGTGAGATCAGTATTTGAACTCTCAGGAAGCACAGGCATCCCCAGCAAACTGGAAGGAGGGAAGGGTAATCCCAAAGTAAGGGAACATCCAGATTCTTGAGAAAGGGCTCATAATGCTTCCTGCTGTATAATAGATAGCAGGGAGAAGCAAAGGTGAGGTAAAGGCATGTGGGGAAATACTTCAGGAAACACTGCTGTAGAAAGACACGAGAACACTGAGACACTGGTTATGCTCTATATGCCCAGTTACCAATAGTAAGGATAGGTTTTATAAATTCAATTATCTTCAGGACTTTTGCAATAAAAGTTGCATTTTGTACTGAATATTGCCCTTATCTTTGAATCCTTCTCCAGCAGGCTTGGCTCTGACCTTCTCAGATTTTTGGCCTCAAAATTGATTCAGTCACACTGGCATTATCAGTGCTAAATGCAGCTCCAGTCTTCCATGTAGTTTTTCACTTAGGGTTACACTTCGCATGCTTTGCAAAGTGTCAGCATCTGGTGGGTGGGAAAAGTGGGGAAGGGGTGGGGAGGTGGTATCTTTCCTGTGACTTGCACTGATTCATCAGGAGGCTGAAAACCTGTGTCATGCCATTATCTTTTGTATGCCCTCTGTATATACATACTCTATTTAGTTTCTTGATTTTCTTTGAGAAGTACCTTTTAGGCTGAATATTCTACTGCTTGTTCATGTTTTAAGGGCTCTTGTATGAGAGAATTCAGCTGGACTTTGAGTTTCTTCTCTTGGCAAATTACACCAAAGCTTGCAAATCTGGCAGTGCTTGTGGGAAGGTCTTTAGTGAAATGCAGTTAGCAAAATCATTTAGATGATGGAATTAGGAAATGATAGTGATAAAGTTGGCTGCTATGAAAATAGTAACTGACCGACAGAGCCAAACTATGATTTCTGAAGCTGTTTAAAACACATGGGTCCATGGTGGTCTGACATCTATGCAGAGGCATGCCAAGCAAATCAGTAGAGTATGAGGAAGAAAGTGGGAAGAAAGACTTTTGGGACTATTGCAAGTGATAATTTGTATGTAATATGCTGTATTCTGGAAACTTGTGCAATGGTTAGCCTTTCTTGAAGAAAGTCAAGCCCAAGTGATGCTTGTAAGACCTGTGGTACAGCCTCGTGCTCTGTGGGTCAGCACAAAATATAAAGAAAAAAATATTTTCTTCTCCTTTCCTCCCTGGTAAGTAAATTATAACTTTAAATTCTTGGAAGTGTCTACACCCTGTTTCTGAATATGCAACACCTGCTGGTATAGAGTAAAGTTATTTCACTAGCAGTTTGGCATGTTGGCAAATATAAGATGTGTTGGATCAAATGTAGAAAATGATCACCTTCTCTCTAGGACAATCAATATCCAACAAATCACTTCAAGGTGTGCCATAAATGCAATTCTAGATGCTCTGCAGCACTTAGTCTTGTGCCTAACAACCCACCTATCACCAGGCCTGAATGTGTACCATGGGAAGGTTTGTTTGTGTACACAGTTCTGAGTGGACTCAAAGTGCATATAAACCCTATTCTTATGCCTTATGAAAACCTTTTTTTTTCCTCCAAGGAAATGTAATAAAGTGTCTACTTAACAGCAGCCCAAAGTGGTTTTTTTAATATATATAAAACCAATTTAATATTTTGGAAAGTATTAATTTTATTTTTCATGTATGATTCATATAACCATTTTGTATATGGACCACTTGCAGGGATATGGCTCACACCAGGTGTCAGAGGAGTGTGAAATAATTTTTATGCCACCTTTCCAAGGCAATAAATGTCATACAAGCATACAGAAGTGCAGATAGAGTACTTTTAGATGAACATTCTCAAACTGCATGTAAGAAATCTGTTTGACAGACTTACCCAAAGGATGACACTTTTTTCTGATCTTGCCAAACCAGCAACTGTGTAAAAAGAAAATTTGCTCTGGTGGTTGGGTTTTTTCCCCAAAGAGTTATGATGTAAAGGGAGCGAGGAGAAACTGCAACTAGGAGAAAATAAATGGTTGCTTTCTACTGAGCAAAAAAGAAATTTCTAAATGTCATAATTTTAGAAATTGCTAAATGACATAGTAAGTTTTCAGTCATCCTTCCCATAATAAAAAGACAAAATAGAAGATGGATGGCAGCAGCTGAACCCACAGTCCCAGCCACATAGCTTGTGGCTGATCAGTATAATGCTTATTCCAAGAAATATGTGAAATATTTTTTTGTGAGAATCACACGGATATTGATTTTTTGTGCGTGTGCTGCTGTTTTAAAGATATAATTTCAGAGAAGTACCTTGAACTTTTTTTTTTCTTTTTTTTTCTTTTTCTTCTTATGATCAGAATACAAGTTAAAATTTTCTAGAGGTATGAAATTCCAGATTTATCATTAAGAATAGAGTGTTTTTTCTTAAAACTTATTCTCTTTTACTGATAGGATTGCTCTGCTGGTGGTCTTTACCAATTCTAAGAGATTCACAATTGGGTAGTTTGTTCACAAAAGCCAATTCTTTTTGACAGACCTCTATACAAAACTATTTTACTCTAAACGGATTGTTTCCAACAGCCTATACCTACCTTGATTGTTATGAGATGTCCTGTATCTCATGAGTTTACATACCAAATTGACCTCTTTTTTCTTACAGTTACATTTTTATGTCATTTTCATTTGCAGTAAATATCTTCCTCTTTTTCCTTCTTAAAAAAAAAGGTAAATTTTTAATTAAAAAAATAATCCAGTAATCCAGAGGGATTTAGAGCTGTGGACCTTAGTATTAAATGTAAATCAAAACTTAGTCAGTTGGAAGCTGCTTATTATGAAGATTAGACACTCAGTCTCCAGTTCAGTGCATTAGCTGTGGAAGCAACTGCTTCTTTGCCTTCCTTCACAGACGAGAGCAGTGAGTAGCAGCTGCTGATAGAGGTTACTGAGAAAAATGGGAAAACGGTGTGATAAATTGAGGGAGGAAGGGATGCAACTCTGTGTGTTTTAGGATCTTTCAGGGTTCTGATGATGTGTTGAAGTGAGTCTCGCAAATACAAACAGCTTTCAGATTCGTAGGTCAGTTTAAAGAGAGATGCAAGGTTCACATTACAGCTGGATTTTTCTTTCTTCAGTGAAGGGTTTAAACTTTTTCCTAAACTACTACTGCCTTTTTCCTCAGGAATTAGGTAAAATGACCTGAAAACATTAGAGCATTATTTTTTTATCACTTCATCTCATTACTGTTATTCACATAGGAGTTCTTCTGAAACAAAGAACTTTTTTTTTTGAGGAGGGGATATTTCTTTCAAAGGGCTCCTTGATACATCATCTAATCCCCCAGAACTTTCATGAAAATTTCTTTCTCCTCCTCCTCACTTAGGTGTACTATAAAGAAAGCATGTATGCTTTGTCTTTCCAAGAACTGTGTTAATCATGTTTTTGATATTTCAGATTTTGGAGATTGAGTTATTCCATATGCAAATTTGTATTTTCCCATATCCTTATATATGCCAATTAGTATAGAGTAGGATCATTCTAATCAGGGCAACATACTATTAGGGAGCAAAAATCTAGGTACTGATAAACAAAAATATTTTGCATTTTTTACTTGGCCTTGCACTGCATTGAGCTTGCTGGGAAATTCGTCAAGGAACAGAGGAACTTAATTTACTTCAATATACGAATCTACAGCACTCAAAAATCACAGTACGTGTGTACACTGGGTAGTTTTGGTTAGCTTCTTAGGAAAAAAACCCCACACACGTTACCCACTTAAATTCAAGAAATATGTCATAATTTAATCCTTTTTTTGAAAGGACTATATTTTTGCTATAACTCTTGCCCTACCCCAGTTACATCTACTTGCTTACAATTTCCACTTGTATTTTTAGGGAAATACTGATCTGAAACTGCAAAATTCTCAATACAGTCTTGGAAGGGGTTATAAAAACTAGAGTTACACCTTATCTATGTAAATGAAAAGGGAAAAAAGTTTATTATTTTCAGATTTGCACACTGGATCTGTGAGCTCATTATGGTTTTAGTCTGTTCTCATTTAAATCAGCATCATTACTGCATGAAAAATGGCTCATCTTAATCCTCACTTGTGAGAAAAAACTAGTCAATGTAGCATACTATTTAAATGCTTAAGAACTACAAGATGTTCTCCATTAAATACATTTGGGCACATGTGCTTTCTCATGGGAACACATTATACTGCTAATCTTGTTGATATCAGATAGTATTCCTAAGACTTTAATTTCTAGACACAAATTTGCCTTTTTTTTGAAAATACATTTCCAGCAGGAACTGGAAAGCTAGAAATTTTGCTTGATCAAGTCTGTTTTGTAAAACAGACATGCGAATATGTGTTGCTGTTGTAAATGATACCCTATCTGACAAAAATCTTAGGCAATGTTTAAATTTCATAACTTAATACCCTGATTTTTGTAGGGCTGTAAGAAAAACAGGTTTCCAAAGTGATACACTGATGCTGTGCAATTTTGGCTTCTAGGTGGATACTCCATTTTTACTTCTTGGTACTGCAGACAACCCTATCTCTTTAAAGCATACCTAACATCTCAGTAGAAGTGGTTGTACTAATTAACTATTTATGATAGGATGTCTTAACAGGGCACTTAGGCTACTACTATTCAAATAGGTGAATGAGTATTTGGCTAAAAAGGTGTTTGTTCCCTTTTAATAAAAGTTACTGATCATCATGAATGTTGATAAATAGCTGAAATTATTATTTTGATGAGGAGAAGAAAGGCTCAGTGATTAGGGTGGGCCCCAGAGGGCTATCTGAGGCATCACTTTTTCCTTCTCCTATGATGCTACTTTTGTGGTATTGACAAGTCAGCTTTGTGCCTTCATTTGCCATGTGAAAAACAGGCACCATAAAGTTTTCTGCTTTGACATGATGGCACTCAGAGAAGTTAACAGTAAGGACTGAAGTGTTATGGGCTGCAAGGAGCACAGCTACTTGTACCTGGACCACTCTGGTCTAATGACTACCCAGAGTCACTTCCAGTGGAACCCCTCAAGTCCTTTCCAGGTGTCAGCTATGAGTGGTGGAATTATTGTGTCAGTTCTCTGTGATAACACCTATCTTTATCAGAGAGTGAATAAGTTTGTTACTACCTTTAAATTCCTGAATATCTGATGAAATTCAAATGCAAATATCAAAATTAATCATTGTGGCAATGCTGCAATAGGCCTCCCTCCTCAGACAAATGCAAACCAGCCAGTTTAAAAGCTGAAATACAGCCCTGCCTCCAGAAACTAACCACATCCACAATTCTCCTGTTTTCACGCACTCTGGAAAAATATGAACTATGCAACATGCTATGAAGGCCATAAAATTTGAGCTCTTCTGGATCAGGGAAGAGGAATCAGTTCCAAAAGCTTTGAGTTCCCACAAAGAGCATCCTGTTGGCAGTTCCTCACCCTTTTATACCAGCAAGGCCCCTAGCTCACTTGTTTTCACTGATCTAAATTGTGGCAAAATGGCAGAGAGAGTGTGAAAGAGAAATTCTTTCACATATGTCAAGGCCAGCTGTGTGGTACCTTTCAGTTCTTAAAAAAAAAAGGTAAGTTTTTAGGTGACCCTGGCGGTGACCTGAAAAGGCCACCGTGACTTGAGTTTGGCAGGGGATGAGTGTTTGCTGCCCATGCAATGCAGCTTCCAGAAGGAGAGTAAAAGTGGCTACGGTAGTGATAAATGTACCTGCAGATAGCTGCATGGATTAACACGGCTCTAATTTATTCCACATTAAGAAAAAGGACTATAATGAGTTATGAATAAAGAAAGACTAAAGATGGGTTCAAATTCAATGGTTAATGCTCTGCACAATTTACTGCAAAAATCCTTCTGACCAAATAATTTTTTTTTAAAGTACTTCTCCCTTTTCCTATGAATGAAACACATATGTTATTCTTCCCCCCAGCCCCTGCACCTACCCCCAAGGTTTTGTTTGATCTTTCTGTCTACTGTTTGGCCATGAGTTATGTCGGCATAAAGTGTGATACCTGTGCTGGAGTTTGCTTCAACCCCCATTTGTCTACTCCACAGAAATATTTTCCTAAGCAAACATTTATGTTTGAGATGTCTTTAGTGTTGCACCTAATAGATTTCATAAATCATTTGTGCTGGCATTAATGGGACAGTGGAATCTCAGCACAGGGGGCATCATAGCAAAGGAAAATTCCATTGCAGCTGGCTGAAAATGGAGAGAAGTGGATGCACTGCAGTGACATCCAGGTCCTTATTATTTGACAGGGTGCAGTCTTCATTTACTGAATGTACAATGATACATATTTGTAGAAAAATGGTACAAAACATATAGGTGTGGATCGTTTTCTTTTGAAAATAGGGATTATCTAAATATGTCTTTCCTTCCACAGCAGCTGGCTCTTGGAGGACCCAATATCATGCTTCCTTCACAGGTCCATGGCAGTCTTCTGTAAAGGGGGTGCAATTACAGGTGTTATCCGAGGGCAGAAATTCAAATGTGCTCTAAAGCTCTGCACAAGCTGACTCCAAGCATCCAGTTCCCCTTCCTCCTCCTTCTAAGATCTGTAAGGATATATTCCTGAATTAATTACTTAGTCGATTTTTCAATGGCAGAAAGTGCTTCTCTATAGGTACTCCATTCAAGCAGTTTGGAAAATCATATTTCTGTGATCTTAATTTATTGCAACTAGACCTCGTGGAATAGATGCTGAGACTATGAACATTGCTGTGGAATTGCTAGAAACTTATTTCCTTAAACTGACTATATTAGTTCATGATCTCACCGCTCAGCTCTTTCTTGGCTGGTCTTGTGCCTATCACTGATAGGAGTCTGTCCAGAATCTGAACTGCAAAAAGCTTCCCATTTTTATCAAACTGGCCCCAAACCTGAGCAGTTTGTCAGTGGTGACTATATTAAAGCTTCTCCCTTGTGCTAAGTCAAAGCACACACAGTCTGTTGCACATCTGACTTGAAGAGCTTCAGGTCAAGATGTAGTACGAGTGCTATTACTTTGGAATTTTTTCAGGATTTTTCCCCACTGCCAGCCGTGACTGCCCTCATCAGGACCTGGCTACTCAGACCATTATTGTCCCCCGTTTCACAGAATTCTACTATTTCAGTCTGTATAGTCTTTGTTTCTCTAGGAAGTTGCAAATGAGCACTAATTGTGTGCGCTTTTTGAATATTATTAAATTTCTTATGAATAATACATCTGAAATATGTATTTTTATTGCAGTCTTCTACATAACAGTGTCGAAAACATATTCTGGAATGGGATTATTTTCCCTGGAAGTATTGTATAATCATTAACAATATCTTGATCTGATTTTTGGCAAAATGTGGCTTCTGGGCAGCTGCTGTGATGACTTGGCCTGTGTCAGCAATGGATCTTGTAATAGGGTGAGAGAGAGTTAAATTAATTAGCAAAGGTCCAAGGTGAAAAGAAAACCATAACGGAAGTTTTGTAAAATTCCTACATATCACTGTATTTTCTAAGCCAGCTCAGAAGGGTCTTTGTGTAGCGATGTTAAGAATGAAGTTGGAGGTATCATTCCCGCAGACATTTTAAAAGAGTTCCATGTTCCAAAAGGGGGTAATTAAAAAAAAAAAAAAAAAATTAAAAATCTGGTTCTTTTTACTAAAGACAGAGGCACTAACTTCAGTTTGATTACCAGCCAAAAATAGGCTTTTCTGTTTCGAATGAGTACAACGGTATCTGCATATTTTGTAGGCATCTAGTTCTTCCTGCTCTCTCTACGTTATTTCAGAAATTAATGGTGAGTCATGTGAATGCTGTATTTTGTATCTGTTATTTGATAGCTTTATCTGACAGCTATGATGCATCCAGTCAGATCAAGCTGCAACTCCAAAGGCTTCATGAGCAGAGGACTTGATCACAGATTTCCGAGTGTTTTGAATTAAGCAGAGTGTATTATACTGATGCCTCCATAGACACGAAGAAAAACTGTCTCCTGCGGTGGTGAATAGAGGGGGAGGTGTTTCTGTTTCAATTAAAGCCCAGGTGGTGCGTGATGAGGGGGCCGGTGTCACATCTGCGCGCTCACAGCTGCGCTCTGGTCCCGGCCCGGCCCGTCTGCTCAGCCGCGCTCCTCCTCGGGCACCGGCCGCGGCCAGACGCGAGCCCGCCTTCCGCAAACCCCGACCGGAGCTGCTTTCCGTCAGTGCCTCCCGGCGGCGGCGGCGGCTTGCGCGGGAGGGAGCAGGCAGGTACTTTACGCTGATACACCAACTACCTTGCGCGGCAGGGAGTTATTCTGTGTCTCGGGAAATCCCCGCTTTGCGGTGGATGCCCGCGGCCCCGCGCTGCCCGCGAGCCGTACGAACAGCGCGGCGGCCGCGCTCTCCGGGAAGGTTCCCTCTGCCCTTCCCCGGAGCTCCGAAAAGCGCTTGCGGCCGCCCCGCGAAGCCGCCGCCGCGGCCCCGAAGGGGTTAGGCGGAGCCGGGCC
>VZTI01003754.1:468640-528659 GCA_013397865.1 Struthidea cinerea | reverse complement strand
GGGCGGCCCGCACTGCCCGCCCTGCCAGCCGAGTGTGCCTGAGCCGGGAGGTAGCCGCTCGCGTCCTGTGTCTGGCCGTGCTGCTGAAAGAGCCCGACCCGGTGTCTGGCTGGGATGCGGTAGGAGAGATTCGCGAAATCGGAGATGTAAGAAATGAGAAGTTTTTGCATAATTTGCATTTGAGGTATCGCATCTCGCTGCGGAGCGAAGCCTTCGAGCTCCCTCGCCCGACTCTGTTACGCTCGCGTAATGGGAAAAGTATAAAGTGCTTCTGATTATCGTGCTTCCTGGGGGCTGCGATACCTGCTGCACTGGGGGGGATGTGGAAGAGATTCTGCTCGTTCAAAAGTCTAGAAAGAAAAATGTAACTTTACAACAGTGCAAATTATGCAAATAAAAGTACGGGGGGAAAATCAGCCCAGATTCATTTCTAAGGAAGTGTAAAATCCTTCATTTAAAGCTTAGTGTAATCTTTGACATTTATGTGGGCACCTGAAAAAAAAACAGCCCTAAAGCAGAGCTTTGGTATGGAAGTACAGTGCTGCTGCGAGCAGACACATTTCTGTCTGCTTCTCATTTAAAGTGGCAGCTCCTTCTTTTTTGTATACCTAATACACTATACGCATGGAATATACAGCTGTGTCACAAAGTCATTCTGTATTCTTAAAGCTTAATATAATCAAATTCATTGCCTAAAGATGGTGTAGTTGAAGATTTGATCCTTTTTCACTGAAGTGGAAATACTTTCAGTAATTGAAAGCAGATTCATGTCTGGAGTTGTACAAGCCAAGGTTTTCATTTTTAAAATAAACCTTTTGTTCTTCAGCTTTAAATATTTCAGTGAGCCATCCGGAGACCTCTGTTAATTGCTAGAGTAGACTTTAAGGAAGGATTGGGGGAAAAAAATCTGAGAAAGGTACGTCAGCAATTAAATTTACTTAAAATAATAATGTCTGTATTCCAGTGCATGAACATACCATTGCAGCTTTTGTGCACACTACATTTTAGTTTTCTTGTTCATCCATGTGAAGCTGAATTTGAACTACCCATCTGTCTGTGGGGTGTTTTATTTTAAACTATCTTCGCTTATTTTCACCTTACTTAGCCCGTTTGCCGGGGTTTTTTTTAACAGTTTATTCTGAACTTTGAAGATTTGGGGAAATACTGATCTGCTCCAGTAAACAAACCTGACACTTTGTAGTGATAGCTGCCCTTTGTTAACTTTGTGTCTGTTTTCTGGCTGATCCTGTAGAAAGCTTTCAAAACCCTTGCCTTCTAATATTTTAGCAACGGGGAAAGAAACTTAGGATGTGAACTGCCAAACTCCCAGACAAAGACTGAGCTGCTCTGGAGCTGTTTGTTAGCAGCTTTGAAGGTAGAGAACAATGGAGGGAGAGGAAGGGAAGTACCTTCTCTCCCCGAAGATCTCTGATCCACAGAGTAAATTCACTGAAAATGTGTAGAAAAGTTACTGAAGATGGCAAGAGTCCCATATCCATTGGAAAGTGTGTTAATTTCTTAATAAGACACAAGGATCTAACTGCCTGATGTTAAGTGTAGCCTATCATTAAGATAAGAATTTGTAATTTGCATAATGGCACTAAATAGGCCACGTTTATTCCCATGAACTTCTAGGTGGTATGCACACAGCTGGTGTGTAGTGCACTTTTCCTTCTTTCAAAAGGTAAATCTTCTAATGTATCCTCAGTATGTTCAGGCAGAAGTATTTGTGTAAAACCCGGGAGGAGGAAAGTGCTCAAACAAGAACAGAAAAAAATCTAGCTTACCATTTTTTTCATCCGTCAGATTGGGGTTCAAAACTGTCAAGCAGTTCAGTAACTACAAATGAGATGTTACGAAGGTTTTTGATTAATCGCTCTGCAATCGCTCTGTGTGGAGAGTGGCCTCATATTTCACAGTATAAGGGTTTTTTTTCTTTCAAGGAGTTATAAAAGGGTATGTTACAATTTAGCAAGAAACCTACAGCAATAGGACCTTTAAAAAACATTTAATGTTTAGCTGGCTTTGGCTTGTCGTTTTTGCTTTCTAACCTTTCTGTAGCAGAATTGCGAACACAAGAAGTTGTAAGTTCCATGCAGTATGAGGTATATTTTTTTCCATTGGAAGAAAAGCAGCTGATGTGGTAACTGTCTAGAAAAAATTATAATTGATGCAATAAAAAAAATATAAAATGTCATGTTAGATGTGTGTTCCTTCTAAAGGTCCACAAAAAGAATGCTGCCATACACCCCTCCACTTTGAAGTCTGATTTTTTAAGTTACAGATAGCAAATTAGAGGCTGAACATTGAAATTAACTTTTCTAATAATGGCAAATTTTAGTATTGAAGAGTTTATCCTTTGGCTGGGAAGATACAGAAGTATCTGTACCTATCAGTGTATGATGCAAATGGACCCAACTTGAGGAATTTGTCTTGAGCTGTAGTTTCTCGTTTCTAATGTGCATCTGTGAAGATTTAACATGACTTTTCAAATTACCAAAATGGTCTGATAAGCAATTGTGAGATCAGACACTATAACTTTTCTTCCTATAACTTGTATTGCTTCCCAATTCACTTGTTGAACTAAACAAGGAAAAATAAAAGGTCGTAACATATACACTTTGTACAACATAGACATTTGAGTGATGATATCAGAAAATAGGACTTCACTTTATTGTTGTCCAAAATAAGAAAAGACATTAGCTTTCCTGTCCTTTCTGCATGTGTTCAAAGATCTTATTGCTGGTTATATTCGTTCTGAATACTTCTATAGGCTTTGCTCTGTGTGGGTTTGAAGGACTTTCTCCAGAGGTAGTTAGAGATTTATGCATTTCAGAATAGCAAGAGGGCTTTTGTATGTTCAGTGATGTATGGAGGATGATGCTGTGAGCTGGTGACCTCACTAATGGTTTGAAGATGTATATATCTTTTTAAGTTTGAAGATGTTTATACAAAACAAGGAATCAGGATGAAATAAAGCAACTGTGCTAAAAAAAATGTTTCTGTAGTTTTCCATCTAAGTTAACCTTTTTAAATGGTAGAGATGAGTGGAAAAAATGGCACTTGTGTTCCTTTAAAAAACATCACCCACGTTAAAAACTCTGAACAGAATAGGTAGGTGGCTGAAATACTCTGAATGAGTAGAAAATAGTCATGCATCTTCTTTGTCTAAGACTGAAGAATTCAAAGTGCAATTACACATGAAAACTTCAGGACTCACTCAAGGTAACAACAAGGTGTGTAGTCTTCTTTTGAGATTGACTAGGGCCACCATTTATCTAAACTTGAAATGAAATAACTGTTTTGTGTAAACTGCTATAAAGTAGATTGGTTTTGAAGCAAGCCCTTTAGATGTAAGAAAAATGTAGAGTTCTCATATCTGGAAACAGTATATCATTCTAGCTCATAGTGAAAGGCTTATTTATGGCTTGTTATATACAGCAGAAAGGACTTTGCATAGCTTTGGTATATGAATCATTGCAAACTTCTTGTTTTTGATACTGTAATCACTTATTTTTGTATTTAATACATGAAGGTACCTTTACAGGAGGTTTAACTTCTGGTGTATTCAGAATTCAGGAGTTGAGTCTGCATTAAGAAGTGTTACAGCAAAAGATTAAGCCAAATACCTGAACATGTTGAAATTTGCAACAGAAAAATTTTTGTAGATGTAGTTTTTTCAGAAAAAACTACATCTACAACTCAAAGTAATGCTGGCCTGACAAAATGGCATAGGTGGACTTGCTGTAATTTCTGAAGAACTGTGTTATGATAAAACTGATTAAATACATGGACAGGGTTTCTGCATACTTTATTTTCTGTGGCAAAGGAACAGCAATTTTTGCAGTGGCAGTGAGCTAATATATCTGGTATCACATCAACAGTGAGTTATGAGTTTTTATCTTTCTGATACAACTTGCTGTTTTGCCACTTTCTCGCATTTGAAGGGGATTCAGACCTATACAGCAATATTTCTAAGATGATTAAAAGAAAAACAGATTTAGAAGAAAAAAAAATTAATCTAAAATAAAATCTCTTGCATCTTTGCATAACTAATATCCAACTGCTTTACCAGGCTTTTTATTCTTTTTATTCTGTCTCAGTTGTTATTAGTCCAAGAGCTATTGACATGGGGCTTTTTTTTCTGGTAGCAAGAAGAATTAATGTCCTGGAGAGCTATTTGGAATGCAAGAGTATATTTTAATCAAAACTTTAAAAAAAAAAAAAAAAAGGCAACTGCTATTATATAAAGATATTATTTGGTTGGTTTTCGTAATTGTATAAATCATTAAAAAGCGCTACCTTAAGCTTTCAAATGGTCATAACTGCCAAACTGATTTTTAAACTGCTTTAATTTTCACCTCCAGTATTGTTGCTGACCACACACGAAAGAAAAAAAAAAGAATGGAAATGGTTTTTTTAGTGCAGCTTTTGTTTTAATCATATAGACCTGCTTTTTCATAAAACATTATTGCACCCTTGTATGAAATATAACCAGTTTCAAATCTGCAGAAATTTCAGAGTTGTTAATTTTTGCAGAACATTTTTCCTCCTAAGTCAGAAACTGCATTAAAAAAAAGACTGTTGTCCAGGGAGTTGTAAAAAGTAGCCTGGAAAGCCTCTCATGTTCTTTCTTTTAAATAGAACAGAATTGCCTTACGTAGCAAAGTTAACTTTGTTAACCTTTTATAATTATTTAACCATTATTTCATTTTACCCCCTGCTTAAACATTGTACATTAATGCAAAAGACACCTGGCTGTGCTCTTAAAAGTTTATTTGTCTTTCAATTCCTGTGATAGTAGGGGGCAGTATATCTCCTTAATTATCTTTGTTCAGGGAAATGTTGAAAGGCCAGGGTAGTTAAACAAGGCCATTTGGATTTGCAGTAAGGTCGAAGTCAGATGCAAGGAAAGTGGTTAAATGCATTATCATCTTATTGAGCACATCATCAGTAAAGTGACCTTGATGGAGGTGGAAAAAGCCATTTGGCTATTTTATGACAGCCACCTCTCTGCTGGCTTTATCCCTGCCAGAGTGTACTTCAAATAGCTTTATCACAGTCTTCTCTTGTTGCTTTGAAGTCTGATTTTTCTTAATTACAGATAACGAGTTAGAGGCTGAACAATGAAATGAACTGTTCTAATAATGGCAAATTTTAGTACTGAAGAGTTTATCCTTTGGCTTGGGAGATCTAGAAATATCTCTAAATTGACTATTAAGGTGACCTTTATGTTAAATATTTTATACCTGCCTTTAAGGATTTAATTGATAATCATTGGTTTTAATTCATTACTGCTTTTAAAACTGTTTTTAAGTTACTATGAGGACTGACAAGACAACTTCCAGCCTCAGCAGCATGGACATTATTTATTTAAATGTGTGTGCATTTATGTTTTTATAAAGATACTCAAGCCCTGGGAGGCCTATGGCTAAGCTGGAAACAAATAATTTAGAAAATATATAATAATGGTTAAATTTCTATCTTACTTGTGTTTTGTAATGGTAGTCAGTATTGATGTCTTAAAAGCTTATATAAGTATAATTCTAGCTATTGCATGTTAATATAAGTATTTAATCGAAATACTCTCAATTGTCCATCTGGCTCTTTCCTTTTTAACTATCTTTTCTCATTCAAAAAAGATTTCTTTCATTTGTGTAAAACTACATTGATTTCAAATAAACTGGGTAGTTTTCAATTTTTGGCTTTTAAAACAGCTTAGTGCTATTTCTTTTCTTTTTATAGTGCTCCCTGTCTAGGCGTTGGCATAATTGTTATGGGAATTTCAAAAGAAATGCACAAAATACAAGGAAAGACAATAACAGGAAAACTGGATCCAAATTTGACCACCTGAAGGTATAGGTTAATTGACTGAGACTCACAGCAAAGTATTAAAAAGTTATTGGAGACTAGAGGGAATGATTTCTAAGAAAAGATGACAAGAAAGAAAAAAACAATGTAGCATAGTCACATGGAAGAACCACCTGTAACATTTTTAAAGACCTTGTGGACTCAGATGATGTATCTAGATGCAGTAACATGAATTAAGGACCAAAAAAATGAGCTGCATATCAAGACACATTTTGTAATGCTAACATCCTGGAGGCAATAGAAAATATCTCAGCACAGTTCACAGAAGTTCCATTTTTTTAAGAACAAGTATTGCTTGTTTTGTGGTAGTGTGTTGAGTGGCTGTTACACTTCCTGTTCCTAAGCTTTGATTATATGTTGCCATTTTGAAGGGAGATGATTTTAACTTCCACTTTGCAACCTGTGAGCTCCTTCTCTTCAACACATAGGTGATCTCCTAAGAAGAGAGCAGGGTTCTTCTTTCCATCATCACCTTGGTCTTTGAAGCTGGAAAGCATTTCATAGTTGTCTCCTCACCAGTTTTGTAGCAGTAAGAAAGCACATTACCCTCGCATTTGCAGTATTTTTCTGGGACATGTTACTTCGGGCGGCTAAGATTTTAAAGTTGCCGGTTGCCAGCAGTGTTTTGGTGGTCTTTAGCACAGGCTTGTAGAGTCAGAGTGTGTACTCAATATGAAGCATCATTGCCCAGATGGAGAGAGAATCTCCGCTTTCACTCATGCCAAGTTCCCCATGATCCTCACAGACTTGCCTATTGACCTGCTCCCCCATATGATAGAAGTGCCCTTTGCCTTTGTAGTCTAAAGAATTTTCTTACGTTTTTCTTTCTGTTTAATTATTCTTGCTTCCTCCTCAGCTCTCTGCTTGTACTTGTCAATCATGTTCTGCCATAAAGCAGGAGGATTATCTGTATGTGTATGTTTCCATATGCCCAACCAGAAGACAAACCTTTTGAAGGCAGGCACATAGAGTCAGAGTTTGAAAATGTAATTCTGTCAAACTGTCTTTTTAATCAGATGACTGCAGGAAGGCTGCCACACAGATAGGCCTATCCATTGTCTTCTAATGATACTGAATCTTAGGATCTCTCTTACCAAGCAAGAGACAAGCAGTAAGCTGATGGATCTTCAGCTGAAGAGGATCTCGCTGTCCCTTGACAAGTATGCTGAAAGCACTGACAATATTGAAGTCTTCTTTGTAGACTGGAAGTACCTCAAAGAACTTTTCTTTTCCTACCCTGTCTTCCTTTTCATTTGCCCCTCCATTGACAATTTTGGTTTGTGGAGCTGAGCACGTATTTTATTGCCAGGAGAGTTTCTTTTCAACAGCTGTACTTTCTCCAAAGGATATAACATTGAATGCGTGTCTTCAGAGAATTTCAGACAGTGTTACTCTGCAAACTCTGCTACTCCTCATTTGTGTGAGAACCCGGTGTTTACCACCCTCTTTTTCCCCTGAGGTCAAGGAATCTTAAACAGACTTTTCAGTCAGTGGGTTCCTCTCTGGATGTAAACCCTTCTGCCATGATGATTTTTCTATCAGTGGCATTTGGATAGTATTTTGAGTTATTCCTCAGCAGTTCTGTGAGCTTTTCACAGAAGAGACCCGTGTATTATTTATCAATTCTCTTTTCTTGTTTCTGCCCTCCAGCTTTTACATTACCCCCTCATCCTAGTCCTTTCTACCTAATCCTAATTTACTGCTGATCAGAGCCATGGCAGCAGAACCAGTTACTTGAGGTGAAAAAAGAAGAATAAAAATAAAAACCTACATCAGACAAAGTTATGTTTTTGCCTTTGAGGCAATTGGTTTTGCTTGCAGTGATTTTGGTGACACCAGGCAGAGCTGAACATTCTTCATTCCTCTTCTATATTGTCTGCTTTTGTTTCCAGTAGTGCAACTGTACCTCATAAAATAAAGGGTAACACATTGTTCATTCTGAGTGTTTGGTTTTGCTTTGCAGTATACAGCAGAGCTTGTGCTAGAATCTGTTCTTTGTTTACTTTTTCCCCTGTCTTTTTGTGTGTATTTTTTATGTGTGGGGAGTTTCCATGTGTTCTTGAGCCAAATGTGGTCAGTATGCAATAGAGTACATGGGGATCTTTACTAAGAAATACAAAAATATGGTGAGTCCTATAGCAAACTGAATTACCATAGTTCCATGAAAGTAGGTTTGTTTTGTATAGTCTGTGTAGAAATTATACCTTTATTAACATAATTTGTAGACTGAGCTATGTTAGTCTGAAACAGCATATGCACGCATGTGTATAGTTTGAATTTTAGCCAAGGGAAGGAGTCCCCTACACTCAGCTGGCTGATGTTCCACTTGTGTTCGTGGCTGTAACGCAGTACCTCTTTAATATTCTACCTGAGCATGGAAATGGAACAGGCCATGGATGTTGATAAATCCAGAAGCCTGGCAAAGCAGTAATACTTGAGAAGTACTGGAAAGCATCAGTTCTGCTTGCCTGCTGAGAGCTGCCTGCAGCTCAGACTGGTGTGCTGCAGGCTAACACCTATAGCCATGAGGCGTTCCCTCCTTTCTTGGGTTTCCCAAATTCTGCGACATGGTGGAAGAGGGCAATGAAAGGGAAAGAAGAAACCAGCCAGGTGCCTTTCTTTTTCACTGTAGAGAGCAAAATTAGATTGTAGAGAAGGAGAGACAGATGCATAGTCTTTGTGTACACTAGCAAAGGGAACAAGCCAAGGTCCATTTTCTGTTACAGTGCAAGTATCACTGATGTGCGCATGCGCTTCACCAACAGCGTGAGGACCTCATTCATTCAGCCTCCTGTGAGCAGTCCGTGGTTCATACCCTTCTTTGAACTGTGTGGCTGTTACCTGGGAGAGCACTGGTTGTTAGAGCCAAAAGTTAAGGCAGGAAGAATGCTATCAATTACAAGTTATTGATGATTTTGTGCCAGTGTTTGGCCTCAAGCTTGCACTAAACTGCTCCTGTTGAGTTAGTGTAGATATAAGCATTGAGCCTGAGGCTCATGGTAAGGGTAAGAGGGAAAGAGTAAAACAAAGGACACACCTGTGGCTCTAAACAAATTTGTATTTGACAGAAGCCATTAACACTTCCAGCATAACATTGCAAACTTAACAGCAAATTCACCCAGTATGCCTGTCTCAGAATATTTTTCACCCCACCATTCTGGTTAGGTCTGGATTTCTTTGTTCTTTTTCTCTGGTGATTTCTGTATGGGCCTGTCAGGCCAGGGCAGGTGGGAACCCTTTCAAAAGTGATCCTGACAGACCTGAAGACCCTCTTCTTTAAAGATGGTATGTACGTCCACTTTACTGATTCTTGATTCCACAGATTCACTTTCTGTGCTAGGAACATTGAAATTATGCTTTTGCTTCCAAGGTTTTCTTGTCGTATAGCTCTTAATTTAGGAAAATGAGATTTTTTTAAATTGCTTTAAAAAAAAAGTAAGAGAAAACCACGCAAGAATATGAAATGTCAGTACCCATTCAGCGCTCAACCTAGTTGAGAGGCTGCATGCATAACTACCTTGCATGTACCTGTTCTTGCCAGATTTGTTGCTCCTTTATCAGTGAAATATGCTTGGAAAATGTTGAGCTTTGCCTCATTTTCATATACATTTGCACATTTTTTGAGACAAGTAACAATACTGTAACTCATGTTAGTGGTCACACTTCATTCAAGTGAGATGACTGAGTAACAAGCCAAGTTTTGATGTGTTTTCTGGTAAATGTAAATGTATGCAATACAGTTTTTTAGTTCATAGAAGTAAGTTCTTCCCTTACACACTCAACATCCTAAAAGTCATAAACCTTTGTACCATGATACTCCTATTGCTGCAATCGGATTTGAAGTTGTTTGAAAAGCATGTAAGTAGTCCCTTTTGGCTACCCATATGAAGAGCCTGAAGAAATGTGCTCAACTCTGTTGTAAGTCAATTATAACTCACACTAAATGTCTCTCTGTGGCAGAGGAATGACCTAGCTGGCTTATGGTTTTGGATGGAAGTACATCTCCTTTTATAAAGCCACTGTTGCTTGTTTAAAGAAAATGATTAGCACTGAAGCATGGAAGCCAGATTTTTGTAAAGTACTGAACTCTGCCAGCTGATCTGTTAATCAGTAATCTAGCTCTCCCTTTCACTCAAATGCTGACTGGAATTCTAGAGACAGACCTTCTACCTTTGCCTTTCATAATTCTGGATAGCTCTTTTTCACCTCAGTAGGATTAAAATGAAGCAGAAAGAAAGTATTTGTTTACTTTTCACAGACAAACAGGTAATAGGCAATTCACTGTTGCTGTGACAGTGTCATGCTTTGAGGCGACGAAACGTCTTTTCGTTGAGGCAGATGTGTGCACTTGCACTGTTAAGGTGCCTTCTGTCCAGACAGGCTGGTGTTTTCAAACGAAACTTCTGTGGTAAAAGTTTCATGTACTTAGTGGAAGAAGGGTTATCTTATTGGTCTGATCATTTGGGAAAATGTAACAGTACTGTCTTTTATATAGATATACAAATTAACAGTAATAATGTACACTTTTCTCTGAAATACCTGAGTTTTGCAAGAATCTGTGATGTAGTCAGTAAAGCAGATTTTATTAAGTTGCTTTGCTCTTCCACATGATCAGACTTCTTTCCTTTATATGCAGTGTAATTTGATGTGCCAATGCAGGGAAACACTATAACCTTGTCAAAGAAGAACATAAGATTAATCTGTAATAAAATGTAAAGAAAATTTTAGAATTTTTAGTGTTGATGGTATATACAGTGTTCATGGTATCAGTGTAATTACACATCTGTCATATAACCAAACCAAGATCAAATCAATTCATATATATGATATGTATGACAATTGCATGTGTTTATTTTTCTGATATTTTATTATTGTACTTTCCTGAGTCATGCCAGAAAGAAGACAATGAAAGGTGTTACTGTTAGCTATGTGTAGCTTCAGATACCCATACTTGAATATCTGCTATTGAGTATCTACTAACAGCAAACCTGAACATAATCTAGATACAGCCTCATAAAATAGGAGTTTTTGGGTCATTCAGACTACACCTAGAGTTCCAGTGAGCTTAATGAACTCACTTTTGGATACAAAAAGTGATAGACGTTATTAGAACATATTATATGTGTTCATACTTCGGGGGTGTATTACGAGTTATTTGATATATGTAATAAGGCTTGTCATAATACTCGTGTATTAAGTGGCAGCTAAAGCTCCCTGTGCAACCTGAATTAAAATGAGAAACCTGTTGGAGGTCACAGATGGGATCTGAAGTCTGAATCTTTGGAGCTTCTAGATCATATTGCAAAATAGGGATTGTTGCCTCCCAGAATTGTTTCAAGATTATTTCAAGATCATTTCAAGGTATGCTCTCTCCTTGAGAGCTGTTCCTATTGCATTCACATGTCTGCAAAGATACACCTCGGTGTCCCTAGTTTCACATGGCAGCAGAGAGCTACCTAAGAGGGCACAAGGGCCAGCATAGTTCTGGTACAGTTTGGATTGGGAAACTGCTAATCCAGGCTGTTAGACCGAGGCATGGCTTATTGAAATAAAATATGATTAATAAATTGAAATATTATCAACATTTATAAAAATATCTTGGACTTCCAAGGAAGAAATCCAAAGCTTTTAATTTCCCCCACTTCTTCAGAGGAAATTTGTTTGCAAGCTGACTAATGCACCGAATTTCAGACAGATATGAATTAAAACCGCTAAGTTATGAATGCCTGAGAAACGGAGTGCATAGTGGAAATGACAAATCCAGCACAGGAATACTATAATAACTTAATATTATAAATGCAATTTAATCAGAAATAAGCACCTTCATGTTTCAGAGGGAGATTATGACTAGACACATTGCTTCTGTAGACAAATTCCCTGCTATGTGGCAGCTGTAGCAGTAGCAGGTCTTTACATGCCCACGAGAGCAAATCAGTTCCTAAAGAGGTAGTGCATGTGAAACTAGCAATCAGGTTTTTTAATTTTTTTGATCTTTATTACAAGCATCTGTAAAGTTTGAAGTGATGTCTGCTTGAGTAAAGTTCTCTGGAACAGATGCCTAGTGTGTGTCAAATGTGTCTAATACCTTGCTTGGCCCTTCTCAGGTTGGGAATGCTTAAAATCATAAGGTAACAAAATGTTTCTTTATTTTAGGGGTTATGGTGATGTTAAACGCAGGTGGCCTTTCAGATGGCCAGCATTAGAGAACTGTTATTCTTTTCATTCTATGAAAGCCTTGAGAAAGAGGAAAAAATCATTTACTGAGAGACTTGTTAATGTTCTTCAGAGGCATCTTCTTCTGTCTTCCACTCTTTTAACTGATCACAAGCACACAAATGTGGGGTTGGGGATTTTTTTGCTGTTGTGAAACACTCTTGAAGAAAGGTTTTAGAAAGCAGGTTTGCAGGAAACAAAATAATGGGAGTATTTTAAACTCCTTCATTCACATGAGGGAAAAGGGTGTTTCAAGTTGTTACTTGCATTGTAATGTGTGAATGATAAAATACTATCAACACTATTAGGCAACTGACTACAAGCTAGTTTTATTGGATAGCAAGAGATTACAAGTGTGGTTGCATTTCAAATCACAAATGAGGTACAATATTTATGACAATAAATACATCAAAAACAGTAGTCTTGCTATCCCTTAGACAATACTGAACAATTTAATCCCAAGAGACTTAGAAATACAAATATAGTGGGATATGCTTCATAGGGAACATACCTCCTGTATTTCCTACAAAAATTTAAATGTAATTTGAGTAGTAGCTTTCCTTCTTGTCTGTGACTGATGTTAAAACTTGTATCTTACATGTTAAGATGTTAAAACTCACCTCTACAGCCAATAAAATAAATAATCTCTGATAATATGAATGGAAAATGGGTAATAAATATATGTTCACTAGTAATGAACAGAATTTAAATGTGTAGATCTCTAAGGACCAGAAATATGTTTTTCTTTCAGCATTTCTGAAAGGCTTTGTGTAATGCCAAAATTCCTGCAAGAATAGGTATAAAAAATCAGCTAATCAGAAAGTCAGACTAGTCAAATGAAATATTTTGACTAGACAGTATTTTTCTTCATGCTGTAGAGCTCTTTGTGAAATTATAGACACTGGATTCTTGAATATATCATAAAACAATCTTAAAATTGTTGATGAATCTGTGGTTTAGTAGCCTGGGTAAATTTACATCAATACTGCAAAATTATGTATTTGCTACTATGTGGAATAACAGAATTTTGATTACAAACTTAGAGATGATAAATACCAAGAACGTGTTAAAACTCTGGCACCTTTTCAACCTGTTAAACCTCCTCACTGGCTACTGCAGATAGATTTTCATAATGAAACAGTGGATCATTTCTTGTAACAAGTTACAAGGTTAGAACTATTCCATAAAACATATTAAGAATACAATGAAAAAAACCCACAAGCTGCTTCCTCTCACTTGTGGTAGACCAAAACTGTGACAGGAACACAAGTTCTTCTTGTGTTCCTTACTTTTTCCAAAATATTTGCAGGAGAGGTGTAGGTGTATTGGCAAGCCCTGCACCCTGTTCACAGTGCTGGAAGCATCTGTTATTTCAGATTATAATTTTGGCTTCTGTTGTTTTAACTGAGTTCTGCTGCTGATACAGTTATATCTGTGGTAGAACGTTTACTGGCATAAATGTTTGTTTAGAAATGTCATTAGGGTTTTTTTTTTTTCCATTTCTATTATGAAAACGGGTCTACCAGCATATGCATGTTCATCAATTTCTTACAGTTTTTATAACAAATAGTAATCTCTTAGGCATAAATATGTTGTCAGCTGTTTCACATTATTATTTTCCCTGGGAACTCCATAGCGGCATTTTTAACCAAGGAAAAACCTAATCAGCTACACTAAGAAAATACTGACAGTAGCCACATGCAGAGACATTGCCAACCCAAAGAGGTATTTCCCTATCTTCCTTACATGTATTGAGCTTGCTATAGGGGTGCTCCAGTGACTTAAAACAGGTGCTTGCAGAGAACAACTGAGCTTTTGCATGTTACATTTTCTCCTGCATGCCCTATCCCAGTTACGTCCAGCCCTGAAAGTCTTATCTCCGCTATATTGGCAGTTCAAACTAAGCTTTGTCCCTAAGGCTTTTCAGTCCAAGAAACCCTTCTCTGAGCTAAATCCTGGTTTAACTCTGATTCAGCTGGCTTCCCGAGGTAAGGTGGAGGGTTGTAGCACATGGAGGGTGAGGAAGAAGAAGGCTGAAGTTTGTGTTGCTGTGCTGTAATAAGGCTGCAGTATCTGGATTTACAAGTTTATGTAATGGTGATCCATGGACACTGTGTTGCTGCTTTGTGTTGTGCATGCTGTTTCTCAGGGTGGCTGGCATAGCTGAGAGGGGCATTGCTGACAGACTCGTGTTTCAGATATATTTGGTGTAGGCATTACTTGCCTCTATTATGAAAACATTTTCTGGCAGGATTTGTCTGTGTTTTATTTCTTTAAATCATTGTCTAAGAAAAAAAAAAAATCCCAAGCAAATCAAAACCAAGACAAATCCAAGTAGCTGGAACAAGGTGCTATTTTAGAGATTGTATAATTATTTGTAGCACAGGGAGCTGGCCTGTATTTGTGTGAAAATTGTTAAAATATGTTTAAAATGAGAAGAAAATAGCAATGTATCCTGAAGTTAAAACCTGTTCCATGCACGCGGTTTACATTGAGTATGTTAATGTGCTGTGCATTCATTAATTTAATACAAAAACAGCATCTGTATAACAAAGATCAAAATAACTTCTGTATTTTCTTCATGTTGAACCAAGTAATTTCCAGACACCACACAGCAGGAAGAGCAAACACCTTACACCACTTTCCCCCACCTCTGGGGTACCATTTTCTTTTGTATTCTCTCCTTACTGGTATCTTACTGGGAAGGGTGACTTTTCACTAAGGGGAAGCTGATTGTGTCTTTCTGAGCTGTGCTTAACTCCCTGATTGCATTTCATTAACTGTGTTATCCATTCTTACCAGTGTGGAGGGATAACCCCACGAGGGAAGAGGTGCAGCCCAACATACTTCATGCCGGAAGCTCGCTTGAAATGGCCTCACGGCAAGGTGTTTTTTTCCACATATATTGTTCTGAAATCTTCCTAATTTTCCTATGCCTTCTTGTTCATATCTGCTCTGATTTTTTAATTACTTATTTTTTTTCCCCATGGACTTTTTTGGTTGCTTGGTGAGTTGTGTTCTTTCATTCCTCACTGCAGACCTGGGCTCCTTTTTGGTGTTTCTTTACCATTTCATGGAGCCAGCAGTGCTTTTGGCTTTGGCTCATCTGTGACTGCACTGAACCATTTAGTTCTGATTTAGACTAGAAATATGCACTAAAAAAAAAATCTGGAAATGTATTTTTGAACTAGACATATTTTTGAAGCAATCTATGCTGGTTTAAAGGTAGAAAGATGTGGGGCAACTCGAGTTTTAGGGAGATGTGAGCAGCAGTGTCTGCTCTCCTCTAGCCTGCCTCTTAATTTCTTTCTTTCTTAGTTGATAATCGCTTTTTTGTTAATTTGGTTGAATCTTAGTGAAAACTTGAGGGACAGGCTCAATTCATTTTCAGAAAACCCCCTCAAACTGTTTCAGTTCAATGCCCTGCTATAAAACAGACTAATTTATGGGACTGCAGAACTCCATGTAGACCCTGGCTTGGGTGCAGTGCATGTCAGCAGACAGAGAGAAAAAGCTATGTTTAGGCTGTCATATGAGAGTTCTACTGGTTTCAGCAAGAGCAGGACTGGTTGCAGGATTAACTTTAAAGAAGTTTCTCGCTACTTAATCCACAGTAGCTGCTGATGGGATGTTTGGTGCATCTCCTTTTACCATTACTGCTCTTCTGGCTTTTCCTAATCCGGAGTCGGTATTGGTGTGGACAGCAAGGCTGGAAAACATCGATTTAGGAAATGAAAGGTAGCTTACTTGCTATCGTGAGGAACCAGGACCTTGGCAGTTTGCACTGGAACTTACATATTTATTCTTTGCACTTTCAAGTTGATGCGAGAGGAAGGATCAAATCCTTTTCAAATTTCAGATAATTACTAAGTAACTTATTCTAAGATTAAATTTGCATTCTTACAGGAAAGCTATGAACCTTGCAATATTTCAATCAGTAATAATTTTGACTTCAAAATGCTTTCAGATTGCCTGTGACCACATCTAAAGAGATACTGTGGACGTTGTGACTAATTGTGAGAACTGCATGTTAGCATTGTAACCAGCTAGCTTTGCCTTCCTCAAACAAAAGAAAGGAGTTCTTGCAGAAAGTCTGTATCTGTGAAGAGCAGTAATCATAAATGATTGGCATATATCTGAGCAGTTACAATTTTGGTATCTCAGTTCTAGAACTACTCTGTTATTACTTCCATTTTTGCTTCAAAACCTGCCTTAGAGCATAGACTGACTGGCATAAAATAAAATAATGGGGCTTGTTTCCAAATGAAGGTGGGTGATGTGCTATAAGATGAAGATAAGCAACTGAATTTTGCTTGCTCCCCAAATAACTGCAGTGCTGCACAGATCTGAACAAAAACCTCATACTTCCAGTATCATTGAGGATATTGTTCTAAGGTGGCTTTCTTTTAGTTTCTAGACTGCTAGTTACTCGTTTGTAACTGCTTTTCCAGCTTGTTGTGCTCTGCTTCTAGCTGCTCTGCAGACATGCAGGCTACCCAAGGCTTTACGCTTCCCAGACACTGCCCTGTTACTCTGTCCTGCTAGTTGGTAACATTAGGTAGGAATTAAGGTCCCTGCTTATGTAAAGTTTTAGCAAAGACCCTTCTTACACTGGCAGTGTAAGAAAAGCAAACCACAGGGTGTGGTACCCTTAACAGGTGAGTTCTTCACTAACCCAAATTTGCAGGGGCACAACTTCTGCAAGTGGAACAAGATTTTGTCATGGATTCAAATCCTTTCCATTACACAGAAGTTCCCAATATGACTGTAATAGACAGGAGTTTCAATGATTGTACTCAGGGACAGGAGAAGATAAAAAAGGAAAGTTGTTCCTGCCACTGCAACCCTAAATCTTGGGGTAGAGTCACTCTCTAAGACTGTAGCCAGTCTTAAACCAACAGTTCACTGCTGCAGAAAAACATAACACAGAAGGAAACAGAAGGGGTGGGGGGTGGCAGTGCTGGGGAAAGGGCATAGTTTTCTGTTGGGTTAGGAAGTCAAATCAGCTCCCCATGCAGATAGATGGGTAATAAAGGGCAGAGAGGGGGAGATGGGAATGGCTAGCTAGAGCAGGTGGAAGGCAGGGTGGGGTGACCCCTTTTTGCTGGCAGGCAATGCGAATAGCTCAGCCTTAAACTATAACTTCAGCCTTTGTAGCACTGATGTCAAACACCTGTGATCTTTTAAAAACCTGCGTCCTGTTTTGCATCTTTTTTAGCATTCAACTGAAGGCATTGGTGGTGGCAGACTGGCTTGAGTTTCTGCAGAGAGGGATCTGATTCTGTGCTCCTAAGACCTAACAGGAGACCTAAGTCTCCTGTTCTTTAAGGTGTTTTCCTTGCAACTGGAATGTATGTAGGGCACAGATGTGTTAGTTAAACATGTTGATTGGTGATTGCAGGATCAGTGAAAGTGAAGCTTTCAGTGCTGGCTTGCAGTGTATTTGCCATTTATTTACGTTTTAAGATACCCAGTGGGATATGAGAGTGAACTTGTCCTGCTCTTATTTGAGCCCCAGTATGCTTACTGTGCACATTTGTGCAATTGATGTGAAGAAAATATCACTACAATGGTCTGTAAATGTGAGCAGCTGTAGTGGCTTTCTCCACAGAAAAATGGAGGATTCTATCCCAGACACCCTCTGAGTTTGCTCTGTTTCTTGCTGCAACTGCGCCCTGGCAGCACAGGAGCGTGGTCTTGCCTGAAAAACATGCTGCAGTACAATCTGGGCTGCAGTTGGACCTCTCCCCAAAGCCCTGCTGCTCAATCTCATTCCCCTCTTGCTCTCAGAGACTATTTACTCCTTAAAAACACCTCTCAAACAGCTGCACAAGGTGCATGCAGACAAGCACTTTTAAATAATACGGCTCCTTTAATAGCTAGTCTTTAGAGCAGAGTGAGATGAGCTGAGCTCCTTGATTTTCACAGAGCTGAATGTTTGCTCAGTTCTCTGTAGCAACACCCCTAAGGAAAATGGCAGTCTGCAATCACTTTGGCAGAGCTAGATGCCACGTAGGTGTCATGCAGTATCCACTGTTGGTTACTCACAAGTTAGAGATGCTGAGGAGGTATTTTGAAAGAATGAGATTTTAAAGGCCTGAACTTCATTCTGGAAAAAAAAAAAAAGACAAACCAAACACAAAATGCGTTGCTATCAATGTATGAGTCTCTTTGCTGTTGGGCGCTCAACTTAAGTGCTGTGGTGATTTTATAATCTCTTGAACAAAACTAGGGAATGATGGGCAAAACTGGACAGTGAAGCAACAAAGAATTCATTGCTCAATTAAAAAAAAAAAAATTAACAAAGAAAAGGGTTCATGTTGAGTCATCCCAGCTCTCTCCTAGCGCTTCATTTTGTGTGAGTTTGCAAAGAAAATGGAGAGATGCCAAGATTCAGGGAGGAGATCCCATGTAATCCTGTAGGGTGCCAGAGAGGAATGGCTGGGCAGAAGGATTACACGTGCTCCTGATGCGTTCATTTATGGTAATGCAACATTGCTATTTGCCAACCAAATGGATACTTAAAAGAGGAGATTAATAGTGGAGAACATCAGCTCAAACCTGCCATGGCTGTTTGAAATAAGGTTTATCTGATAAATGGTATTTCTGTAAGGTCATTCTGCATTTTAGTTGTTTTACTGCAGGCTCTTGCTAATTGATGGAAGCTTGTCTTGAGGGGTCAGGTTTGTTCCGTGGTTTTGTTATGAGTGAGAGCTGTTAGATGTGGCGTGAGGCTGTACAGCCCTTTCGGGCAGCAAATCCCTGCAAAAAGGCCTTGTGTTATCAGTGTCACAGGGATATGTTTTTGATGTGTGCACCTGTAGCCGTGGGGGCAGGGAGGACAGCACATGGCCTGTGGGCACTGAGCCTGTGCTGGTGCTGGGTCTGAAACTTGCTTGAGTTTTGAATGAGTACATGAATGTCCCCATCTTCAAGTCCAGTCTGTTTCAAAACAGACAATGCCCAAAGAAGCAAATTTCTTCAGGTATCATTTAGCTTCAACTATTTAATTAGTTTTACTGACTGTAAGCGAGAAGTGAGTGTGATACGTCAGCAAACAAACTAATTTTTGTTTTGAGAAAGTATTATTAATAATATTAAGGCATTGGAATACCTGATGTGGATCCCTCTTCTGCAAACAGAAAGAGTATCTTTGGCTCAATATTTGCATTTCATAAGCTTTGCTGAGATTCATATCAAGTGTAGAGAATATGATAAACTGTTTTGCAGAATTTAATAGGAGATAAACACCAATTTTAGTGCACGAAGAGGTGCACTGTTTAGTGATAAAGCTAAGATTACTATCAGCAGATAAATTTTTCCACAATACTCTTTGTTTCCCAATATTAATATAAAGTGCTGTCAAAAAACGAACTTAAAATGTAACTTGATTCAGTTGGGGTGGGGAAATAAACAAACAAGAAAAAAACATGTATTTTTTCACTTTTTTTTTTTTTGTTTAACTTGTTTGTACTTTACTGTTGGTTTGTAGTGAATCATCCACTCTGTTTCTCAGTAGAACAATGCAACTTCATGTGTAAAAGTTAATTCTTAGTAAAACAGGAGATACTTGTAAAGAGAGTAGATAGTCCAGATAAACTGCAGGTTCACTGTAGCCTGCTTTTTACTTAATCTTTGCTTAGAGTAGATTAGGAAACCAGGTTAAATCAAACAAGCGTGCCTTCATTTCTGAGGCTTCATTAGAGGCCAACACCGAGCATGAAAAATGCTCGTTGCCATTTCATGGGGTGAAGGTTGCCATATCCACCAACTCTTCTCAGACCCTTTTGCTGGCGTGTGGGGAGTTTTTGGCAAGGCAGTATTTCAGAAATGTTCCCACATCCACAACACGAAGCATTTAGAAAGTGCCAATGCCCCTTTAAATTTCTACATGATAATTTTTTGGTGCCTTTTTTGTTGTAACCAAACCTAACGTTATCTGAGGAGGAATCTCACAAATTCCCTGTCATAATATTTTACTGTGCTGTAGGTGGTTTCACTGCTGGTTCTTAGCAGCTTTGCAGAAGCAGACGTTGCCCTCCATTTTGAGAGGAATGCACCATCTCCTCGAAATGGCAGCTCTGGAATGGATCACTGGGTGTGTTGTCAAGCCACATTAAAAAGAAAAAAAAAAGGAGCGGGGGGTCAGAAGCTTTCATAGGCTCAGAGTGGCAGAGGCCATATTGTACAGAATGTGGAAGACCTCGCCAGACAAACGTTTTTTTTAAGGCCTTTCCCCATCAGAAAAATCTTAAATTTTCTTGCCAGCGCTTGGGATCGCCCAGGCAGTGTCCATAACCACCTCAAGTCTGAGTGCCCTCAAAAGGCTTTGATATTTCCTGTTGTCAGTAGGAAATGTGTGTGTACAGTGCTAGTGCCTCCATGGGCCATGTTTTTGTTGTACACCAAGTGCTGCTGCTGCGGCCCCGAATGGTGAGGAGTGCACGTCTCGGGCCCCGCAGGTGCTCAGCAGTGCAGGCTCGTGAGGTTCGTTTTGACACATAACCTTCATTATTTCACCCATTCTGAAATTATTTTATGTTTTAACCATGTTAAATGTTCATCTTACTGAGTTCAGCCCTTTATGAAGTTAAATCTCCTAAAGCGCTCTGTCGTGGCATAAGTCCGCAGAGGGAAAATATGTGTCAGCAGGTGTCATCCTGCAGAGTTTGGTGAAGGCCTTTTTGCACGACTGGAGTGTTTTAGTACCCAGGTAAAGTAAACTGAGTAATACAGGGAACTCTAGTCTTGTTGCTATTAACTGCCCTAATCGTAGCATGTTTAACAGTCAAAAAATTTAGTACTCCTTTATGAAGGGCTTCTAGGTGCAGTGGCAGAAGAGTGTGACTGAAAGATGGACTTATTTTGGGAAACCTAATTATAACTGCATCGTTTTACTTTTCTGTTATTGTTGCCCAATTTTGTCGTGCTCCTAGTGTTGCTATTAATGTCTTCCCAAATGTCAAATTCAGACTGCTGATGGTGATCATCTCATGTCATATTGCTAAATATATACACGCTGTTGAGAATGTCTGATGTAAATGTTATGCCAAACCTTCTACATATGCATATTAGAAGACTTCTTATGCTAAATACCTGCTATCAAATACATACTTAACTATTTTCCTAAGTGGTATACAAAACAAATTGAGACTTTTTTTTTTTTAGGAGTCATGCTATTGTATTATTTTAAATTATCTGTGATAGGAAAGATCTCACTTCTGAATGGTTGTGACACTAAATGATGCTAAGTAAGAAATTCTAGATATATCTTCACTTTGAACTGAAAGCTAATATCCTTTCCTTATATATGTTTCTCTGAGACATCTGGATGCATGTTACTACCACCTAGCAGTCAAATCAAGAAAACCAAAAAATGCTTCAGGGACATTCTTAGTAAAACTTTCTAATATATTTAAAAAAAAAAAAAAAAGTTGTTCCCTCTAGTCTGGTAAATTCAATACAGCTTCAATTATTAATGTTAAATAACCCTTTATTTCTTTTTTCTGAGTCATTTTGGAAATGAAAAGTCACGTTAGTTGGCTGTATGTGAATGAACACTTACTGTGTGCAGCGTAAGTTGTGTTGTTCAGTTTACTAGTTCTTGGAAGCACCTTGTGCAAAGTTTTCCTCTGATATATATTGAATTTCATGTGTTCAAGCTGTCTGAAGTGTACAATATTTGTAATTTGGATTGAAACATCAATTACATGCTGTTGGAGCTGCTCTTTAAATGCTTTTCTTTGTAAGAAATCACCTGTAGCTTCACTTGTAAATAAGATTGCAAACATAACTGAAAAAAGAGTTAGTATCTTGTTGCTACTGAAAATGGTTGCAAATGACTGTGGGGATTATGTACCGAGGGAATAAGATTTCACCTTTATGATGGTTTCGTGATGTTTCCAGTGGCCTTTAATATCTGCCATTATGCTATTTTCATGGTTCAAAAGCAAGGTCTTGAAATTTTAGAATTATAAATGTATTTATCATATTCCCCACGTCTGCAAAAAAAAAAAAAAAAGTCTGAATTCTAGCACATGAATACATAATTGTGGGATTTCAAAGTGCCTGTATCCTGTTAGAACAGCAAGCCTTTGGATATCAATTCTGAAGAGATGAGGGATGCCATTTGTTTTTATTAAGCTGGGATTTGAATGCTTGGAGAAAGCATTGGGGGAGGCATTTCTTGTGGAAATTGAAGTAATATTGCTCATTTGTGATGTTAAAAATGTTATTTTTGCCATAGTTACATTCTTTATAAATAAACCTAGGAGTATGTGCCTAAAACAAATATGCTTGTTTTCCATTTCCACTTATAACTTTGGCTTTTTATTATTATTTTAATTTTCAGGGTGCTTATTGTGTAAGACCAAAACCAGAATTGACTATACGGCTCTCTAAATGGGCCATTGTTTCTTTGTGATGGAAAGGGCAGTGTATTGATCACAGAATACTGAGGCATTGAAAACTCTTCGTTCTATTATCAAGTCATAAGGGAAATTAGTGAGTGATATTTTTCAGTCAAGGAACTTTGGAATAAAGTTAAAATTAACTATTTTATCTGACCACAAACAAATAAGAAGACAAGAATAAAAGAACAAGCTTGTAATTCAGCCATTTCCTCCCTTTTTCTTAATTCGACGAACATCTTTCCATTTTTTGTGCAGCTTTCCACTCTTTCTGTTTGGTTAGTCACATATTCCAAATACCGAATCTTGTATAAGCGTTGTAGAAGAAGCTTGCAATTTCTATGAAAGATTAAGGTTTTAGCTGGTCCATCTAAATTTGCCAGTGTACTTATATGATTTTAGATGTAATGTACAATAAGTGAGATGATGCAACAGAAGTTTCTGGGTTTAGACCTGTCTTGTATCCTGGCCAACGCTCTTCACCACAGGAAATTTTTGTATTTTTCCACATTCAACCTTGAGGCATTTTGTACTATTTCTCTAATTATGTGTATGAAGTGACATTTGGGGAGCCCTTAGGGACTATCGGGAAATCATTTATGTAAAGGTTGCTGTTCAGTATAGGATGTGGGACTAATTAGTTCTTTTATGGTGGGTTGTGTTTGTTTACAAGGAAATTGTATCCTACATTTAGTAAGGTAAAGCCAGTGCACTCTTCTTCGTGCAGTAATTGTTGTCTTCTGCTATAAATTAATTCAATAATTCAGTACAATCTATTTTAACTCAGGCTTATAATTTTAGTGCATTTTGTGTTCATGGTGAACATCATTATTCTTAAGTGTGTTTGAGATTAAGGACAGTTTTATGAACGCAGCATTATAATTGTTGAGCCTCATTTCAATGTCTTGTGTTTCAGCATGAGGATGAGGATTTTGTTATGAGGAATTCTTGCAAGAAGTCCATATGCTGAAGAAGGACAAGCTAGCATGGAAAAACTGGCAAATACAGAGAGATGCAATTAGCAGAAAAGGAAATAAAATTTTCTGAAGTGATATATCTCCAGTAATACTAGAAATAAGGGAGGAAATTACAGTACATATTGGAAAAATGTGTAGATTGGAGAACAAAGTAAGCATAGCATTTCTCTGGAGAAAGTTGTCTAAGTCCTGAATTTTTTTCATAGTAGACTGCACACAGCACTGAGAAATAATATGTATAAAAGTGAGGAGAGGAAGGGGGTAATTTAGTGTCTTCCTACCTCTAACTTAGAGCCGTAGCCTCTATGTGAGATTCAGTTGAACGTGGAAGCTGTGCCAGAGATTTAAGTGCAGTATGTGCTTCACCATGTCCTGAACTGTGAATCAGGAGCAGTTAAGCACATGATGACCCTCTCTCACTTTGGGTAGATCAAATTAGGGCATTCAATAACTTCCCTACATTGATTCAATATAAAAACTTTAGTTACAAGTGGGGAGGATTGAACCTAATGGTAAGAAAGATGGTGCACGCATGAAACTTATGAGAACCCTTTCAGTGGAGCATGTGGCGCAGTTGAGTATAGGCATTGTTTTCCTTTTTAATTTTTTTCAGTTGTCTAGTGCCAATGCAGACCTTGTCAAGCCTGCATTTTGTAGTGTGAAATGTAGTCAGTGGCAGCTGCCACGTACAACAGATCGGGTGCCAAGAGGCCCCTCTCCATGCAGGCTGGCTCTCCAGGCATGAGTGCCTGAAAATCCAGTCTTTCATCTTTCTGAGCATTCCCTTCCTTGCCAAGATTACACCTGTGACAGCCCCACAGAGATATTTGTTGCTGCTCTTGATATTGTTAATATTAAATATTAAAATTAAGTATAAAATATTAATATTTTAGTAGTCACACAAGTCTCCACACATCTTTAGAGCATCTTTGTACTAAGCACTTTCAACCATGTAGAGGCACAGCCCTGTCCTGAAGAGCTTGTAATATAAAACAAAGGATATATGAAAAAAGGGGAAGGGTGACTCAATCACATACCTCTATAATATATTTTGATTTTATTTTATGAGTAAAACACCAAATGTTCCTATTTTCTCTTCAGCCAAGCTGTTGGTTGGCTAATTTGGAAGGAGAAACTGCTAGCAAGTATGAATTTGGGTTTGAGTGCCCTTCCCATATACTTAGGCATATTTCTGTAATTTATAAAAGCTTGTCATTTCTCTTCTACATTTAAAAAAATAATAATTTCAGATGCAATATTCAAAAATATTAAAGAGAATGAAATTTATAGGTCATGTTCCTGGCTGCCCCTCTCTTGTGCTTTACCATCTAAAGAGTTTCCCAGTGCTACAAATACACCTTTTGTAGCTAAAGTTTACTGACTTTAGTCAAATTGGCAACAGTACTAATTGATTCCAGATCGAGGATCCAAATTTATTGTAATTGTTTGAAAACAGATGCTGATTCAAACTGCTGCATTTAACAGCTAGAATTAAAATGCCACTGTCTGGTGGTAAAGCATTGATTTGGGTGACTTGGGGTGTGGAGTAAACTGCTCCAAGGGGAGCCTCTGCTGTGCCATGTGTGGCTGTGCTGCACAGGAGAGGCAGTGGGGCAAAGGCATGAGGAAGAGACCATTGCAACAGGATGGCCCTGCAAC
The DNA here is from genome assembly GCA_013397865.1 of Struthidea cinerea. Taxonomy (NCBI): domain Eukaryota; kingdom Metazoa; phylum Chordata; class Aves; order Passeriformes; family Corcoracidae; genus Struthidea; species Struthidea cinerea. Next base: position 503,530 of record VZTI01003754.1, on the reverse strand, counting down.
CTGGCTTGTTTTGGTCAGCAGGGCCTTGGGAAGCCCTGTCCAGGAGGAGGCTCTGTCTGTCAGGGTAGGCAGACAGAAGTTGGGCCGTGTTTGCTTGCGGTTGCACTGATCAGGAATAAAATTTGTTTAGATAAGATTATTTGAGGCTAGCCAGTTTTTTATAGTATTGTCTGAGCAGAAGCAGTTCTGGGAAGAGAAATTCTTTATTTGCAATGACTTGTGAAGATTATTATGGTCCCTAATACATAAATCCTCACAATGCACTCCGATGATCAAGGATCTCTGTCATGCAAGAATACTGCTGAATTCAGTCATACAAAATATGCACCCAGTAGAAATACACACCACCACCAGTAAGTGTCACAAACTGGTGGGACATGGGCTTGGAAGGAAAGCAGAGACTGGCTTTCATTAGGATTTCTCCTACTTCTGAAAGAGTACCTCAATGTACAAAGATGGGGAGAACTTCCTGCGTGGGCATCTGGCAAAGCTGCTGCGTAGAGGTGGGTACATGATTCACTTCTGCATTTTAGCTCTGGTTGACTTTGTTATCTAGCCCACATACTCTTGGTGTCTGCTTCTGTGTGTGTGTGGCTTTGAAGGTTTTGTGTTTCTGTGTCTCCTTGCTTGGGATTCCCTAAATAACTTCCCTCTCTCCATTAGAAAGTGAATCATTCTGCTCCATAAAATTAAGCAGAAGACACCTTGTTTCCTTTTGCGTTTTTATGACAGTATCAAAAGTTCCTGACCAGTTTCCCTGGCTTGTTGGCAGATATGTCTGGTTTATATTGAACTTCAGCTTCTGTTCTTTGTCAGAAAGGGACCCAGTCCATCCATGCTTCTGACATTTCTGTGTACTCCCTTTAGTGTCACGTGCATTTTCTTCCACTAACCTTAACCTCTCATATCAGTGCTGTAAAAGTTGGTAATTTCTTGAAGTGTTTCTGCTTTTTGGGAAACCTAAGTATGCAAAAGTGGTATTTTAAATACTGTGTCTTATTCTAGCTACTACATATTTTCCACATATTAGTATTTCAGATGTTGTCTGGTTTTGAATGGTTTTAGGTTTTTCTAATTTTTTTTTAAATTAAAACAGACATGTCCTCCTAAATATAGCCACCGCGTAGTGACATCACTTTTTGCATGAAAATATTGTCAACATTTTGTATTCTGTGCTCAAGGATAGTCTCTTACTTCATGAGAACACTATTTAATGTTTAACTGCTTTGTTATTTGGGGCTTCTAAGCATTACATGTTTTATAATCTAGTTGTTTATGATAACATGAGACTGTGACATTTTTATGATGTTTTACATCAACTTACATACATACCTTATTGCATAACTTAGTTTTGTGGTCTCGGTTTTTACTGCCTCAGTCCTTCAAATAAATCACTAAGGAAATAAGGTTTAAATAGGACTGCCATGTTTTCAAATTGATGTCTTCTCAAAGCAAAAGAGGGTCATGGCCACTCTGTCCAGCAAAGCAGTATGCTTAGCCGCACTAGCTCATCATGGTGTCACTCTTCTTCCACACTTCTTTGCTTTAGTTTCCGTGACTGGTCGTCATCATTTTATTCATTCTTAAGAATGTGCGTGATCCAACCTTTCTGTCTCATTTCATTACTCCTGTTACTACAGTGTTACACAAGTCCATGGTGTCCTTCAGGTGTTTCCATGTATTCTTCTCATCTCCAAATCAACTGGTGTTGTTGAATACTGTAGATTATAGGAGAGCTCACTGGAAACCCATCACACCATTGTAGCTGTTGAGAAACAATGTGTTGATTTGCCCCAAAATTATTTGCATCTCTTGTTGGTGCCCCTTTCATTTTCTCTGTGGTGGAGTCTTCCTCCAGCCCCTTCCACACTCCTGTCAGTAGGTGAGCTTTGTTCGTGTATTTGTTATTAGTTTGAACTGGGAGCTATAAAACAATTCAAGAGAACTTTTTGCTCTTGACAACTGCTCAGTCACTAGCGCCCTAGGAGTTATCTTCTTGGAGCTTTTGTTTCCCTTTTCAGAGTTAATCAGAGACATAAAGACTATTTTGTCTTGAGACCTACAACCACTGAAAAGCAACAAAGGATCAGTGAAAATCACTGAACTTCTTATGGCATAGAAGACTTGGTCATCTCATTAAGTATTTATCTATGCTCTCTTTTTTTTCTGCACCTTTCATGTTTCTCTGAAGGGACAGGGTACCTTATCACCACATCCGCTTGTCCTTATGCCTCTTTGTGAAGTACCAATGGGAAGCTCAATCTTTTTTTAGTGAGCCAGACTTAGAAATATTCCTTTTAGTTTATGCATTTTTCAGTTTTGCAGAAAAATCTTATGGCTGTGAGCTCTTTTAAGTTCTGTTTCCCTAAGTATGGCAAACCTTTGTGGTACCTGAATCCTGTGAATTTTGTTTCTGGTGTTTCAGTTTGGTTTTTTTTTTTTAACTCTTTGGTTTGATTTAGGGGTTTTGTTGGGTTTTTTTTTGTTGTTGTTAACCTTCTAGTTTGCATCATTAATATGGTTTAAACATGTACATAATGAGATATTTCCCTTTTGCAGTCTTATTTCTTCTCTGAATAAAGGATTTCAATCTTGAGAAATTTTGTCTGGTTTTGTATTGGTCTGTGCATCTACTGCGTGCAGATTCCTGTACTCTTCACATTTTGTTCTTGGTGTTGAGCACCATGGCAGCCTTGACTGTTGCCAGCGAGTGCATTGCTCTTCTGCCATCTGGGTCACTGTGTGTTTTAAAAGTACTAAACTTCAGTATATCCCAAAGAGTACTTTCTGACCCAAATGGAGAAATGAAAGTACAGGTCTTGGAACTTTCCTGCAAAAAGGAGCTAAATTTGTCTACCAGCAAGTTCTATATGAACGGAAGATTTTTTTTTTTTAACTTGTCCCCATAGGGTGAAATATTCGGATTATATTTTCTGTATTATTTAGCTTTTGAGGGTCAGTGTAAAGCTCTGCTCTGTTTTTCTGTGTTACTGTGCATTGGAACTTTTGACTTTTCATACGCTATTCTTACATGTATTTGTGGACTTCTCTAGTTTTGTTTTAGAAAGCTTATAAAAAAATTTAGGGGATGTGTATGCAGAGCTCCGTATACAACCACAGCATCTTATGATGCAGACTCCAAAATAATGAAGCTTTTTCATGCTTCCATTTCTTTGATTTTTGTCAAGAGGATTGCTGGCTGCTCGCTTCTGTATGTTGATGTGAATGTTTGTATTTCGATAGTATTCTGTCCCAGGTCTGGTATTCATTCCCTGCTGCAAGTCTTGCCCAGCATTCCTTTTATCCTGTACAATTGAAAGTGTATTTCACTTTGTGGTTTGCTTAGTATGGCTATTGAACCTCTCTGCTAAGACACAAGTACAAAATTTTGGTCATATTTTTATCTAGCATCTCTGTGTTTCAAACTACTATTTTGATGCATAGCAACTATTAAGTAATTTGCTGCACTTAAAATCTCCATAACATTACTACTAGCATTAACTTTTCATTCTGTTTTCTCAAGTTTGGCCAAAATTTGACTATTTCTGTACTCAAAAGAAGACATTTTCTTGTGTGTGACTGATCATTTGACCTCTTTTTTAAAAAAAAATCATATCCTATTTGAATTAATTTAATTTATTCTGATGACAGATACTCTGCTTTGTGTAAATTTAGTGAGTAGCTTATCTCAGAAATTCACAGTAAAATGCAAGTAGATGAGATGATTTCTCTGAGTAAGCTAAAATAAGTTGAATGGAGGAATATCCTTGTTAAAGAAACCTGAGAGAAAATTTTTTGTATCTGAAATTGTGAAAGAGTTTCAGATGTCAGCTATTTTGAAGAAAATAAAAGGTTGAGGCCAGAAAATAATGAAAACAAACATCAGCAGTTGTTATCATAAAACCTTGTATGTGATTCTGCTTTTTGCCTTCCCCCTCATGTGCTGTGAGTGTCGACAGTGGACATAATACAGAAATTTTACAGGAGTCTTACCAGAACCTTTACCAATGCTGAAAATTTATTTCCAGAGTTGTTGTCTAGATCTGCTGTAGTGCTCAAGTCATTAAATTCCCTAATCTGGGGGCAGGTGGGTGAAATTAAATTAACAGGACTTCAAAATATGCTTAAACTTCAGGCTAGGAGTGAATTAGGTCCTGTGTTCTGGGCACAGCAGACTTGAATGGCTCCTTTGAAGGAATCCTACCCTAGAGGGCTCAGCAACTTCATGCTCATTAAAAGTAAGAATCATAACTTGACCTTTGGCAATAGATTCTGTATGTGTTTGGCTGTGTTTGGATGAGGCAAATAAATGCAGTGCTTTAGATGCTGGTGCAATTCATATGGAGTAATGAAAGAAAAACTTGTTTCCTTCTACGTAAAGACATTTCCCCTCCCACTGTTGCTACTACACATTCAAGGGCACTGACGCAGAGAAGAGTGGCATTACCAGAGCCAGCAAGACCTTAGGGACCATTGTTATTTTAACTAGTGCGACAGAAACATGGCCTGAACAAGGTAAGAGGGCAGCAGTCTGGAAACTTCTCGTAGCTGCCCCTTTCTCAGCCGCACAGTCACTAGTGCCAAGTGTCACCGACACGACTTGGTGGCAGCCTTTGCAGTGCTGGGTGGCCGCAGGCAGCTCTAATTATGTGTTGAAGTCTGCTGATAGCACAGCAGGTAGCGTCCCGTAACAGCGCCGCTCAACTTCACAATTTGCTTCCTGCTCAGAGGTGAGAAGGGCTATTGAACAAGAGCTGTAGGATTATTGGAGGTGTTGAGAGGAGCTGCTGCCTAGAGGGATGACTGTTTTATAAAGGTGTTTTCTTTCGAAAGCACGTTTTAGCAACCATTTCTGTATTAGCTTCACAAAATATTTGAGGCTGTATCTGCTTTTCACATAGAAAATGTCTATAAAGTAATTTCAAAATATTTACCAAACCTTTGTGGGTTTTCTCTATTCTTTGTCCTCTTTTCATCTTCCAAATTGCATTTGCTGGGAATTAAATAATAATGGGCCTGTTTTGTCAAAACTCCTTAGCCACTGCAGTACTACAGCCCAAAGAGAGTGTGGGAGTCTTCTAGCAGTACATTGAATTTCTGGTCTGATAATTCTCAGGAACAAAAATGTGATTTCAGTTGCTAAAATCCCAGCTGCCATATTTTCAGGTAATTACTGAGAAAAAATTATCTTACTATATGGGAAATGGTGACTGAATGTAACCTAATTTTCAAGTACAAGTAAGTTTAGAGAATGCCTCATATAATATGGATATCTGCTGCTCTTATATACTCCTTAGGTTTATATAACAGTCTTTGTGATGTTTTTTCATCTCCCTCATCAATTTGTGAGAAAATTTGGGAGTTTTTCTTCTGTTGGAATGTAAAATTGAGTTTTCATAGTTACATCTTAATTTTATTTTCTTCCCATTTTTTTCTGCCTTTTTCTCACTTTTCTATTCTGTTGTATGTATACAGTCATTACAGAAACAGAATTTATGGTATTTTGTAGTGTCTCTACGCCATGTTGTGCATAATACCATGAACAAAGTAACAAAAAGATGGTATTTTTAGGAAAGTGTCACGCTAAAAATTACTGCAGACATTAAATAGTAACATTGTTACGTGCCTCTGATCTTGACAGATACTTGGTCATAATTGTAGCCTGTCTGCAAAGATTTTGTATCTCATATTTAAGAAATAAAACATGGAATAATAGTGCATGTGAAATTCTTTTGTTTGTTTTAACACTGGTAATACTTGTTAACATAAACTTTGGTGCTTACCAGTTTCTAAATATTTTTTAATTCTGATGAAGATTACCCATATATTAATTTTTATATTCTTGCAAAAATGAAAAAATAAAATATATTAGTTCTGATTTTGGCATGGGGCAGTATTCAGATCTAGGTTACTTTGCTGACTCGTTTGCAGGTGACTTCTGATTTTCGGTGTCCTGTTTGGTTTTCCATCCTCCCAAAGGCTTAGGCAAGCAGCCCCAACCCTCAGTTTCTCTCCTGTCACTGACAGTTGCTCTCTGTAGCATGGCAGGGACATGCTCTGTCTTACTGTCATTTTAAGGTCCTACAGATTTTGCATTTAGCACTGTCTTAAGTGTCACAGCTTTTACTAGGAGGAAAAGGTTTCCTTTTAATAATTAAAAAGGGTCGTGTTTCCTCTCCTGGTGTTGATTTGAATGAACAGGGAATTGTGCTGAACTGTGTCATTGGCAGTGAAGGCTGCAGTCAGACAAGCCCTGCTGGCAGCGGCAGAGCCACGTAAGAGGTTTCTGCTGCCAGCTGCTTGTCCAAGGCTTCCTCTGTGCGTGCCAGCTAAGTGCCCAGGTAGCTGCTCCCTAACCTGGACTGTCCAAACAGTCCCTCATGCATTTCCAATAACAAAGCCTTTTTAGCCAGTGATTTTGACATTGGGGGTTAGGAAATGAGTGTGTTCTTGTGATGTTTAGGGGTGTTGTCCCCCCCCTCTGCTGACTCCCTGGGTATTGAGCAGCTGGAAGCAATAACCTCTTCACCCCACTCAGATGCATCCAGGGCAATGCGTCTGCCGATGGCCTCGGGCAGTTGGAGCTTTCTTACATCTTGAGAGCCTCAAGGGATTTTGGTCAGTCTCATTTGTGGGCAGCAAATGGCCTGGACATGCAATATATTCCGCAAGAGTAAGATAAAGATAACGCTAAGATGTTCAATAGCAGCATTGAGGAAGCTCTTGCAGTTTTGCTGGTGAAAACTTGGACCTCTGAGTTCTCATGCATGTAAGGCAGGGTTTTTTGCACTGAGGTGCAGAAATTCCCATTGTAAGCATATGCAAGGTTTTATAGCTCTTGCCTGAGTCACACTCCTACCAGGTGTATAAGCAGGTGACTTGCGTGATGTAACTGTGTGTCTGAAGTATATACTTTTTAGAAGGCTATGCTACAGCTCATTTTCCCCTTCTTCATTACAATTTGAAGTGTGTTACATGCTTATCAGGCAACAGAAATAATCTGCGTAACTATTCTGAATAGCACTAAAGAAAAAACAGCTTTAATGTTTAGGAAGAATACTTCCGTTCCAAATCAGGACAAAATAGAAATCCTCAAAATTTTCATGATTGGCTATACAAAAACAAAACCCTCAAAAAACCAATTTCACTGTAGTTCCTTAGAAACATTTCCCAAAGATAATTTTGAAATTCTTTGTTTAAACTATATAAAATAACTTCTAATGCTGATTAGATTACATTTGGAATCGATATATTTTAAACAAGCAAATAGGAGCATTTCTGAGATATTTCAAACTGATGACAGAGGAATGCTTTGGAGTTCACAGCTTTGTAGCACCTCCAGAAAGCTTTGTAAGTGAAGTGACTCCTCCAAAGATAAGGAGCTCTTGAGGATAGCATTCAAGACTTTTAAATCCCTTCTGGAAAGAGGGTATCGATGCAAAACCCAAGACCAGGAGTATTGCAATACCATTCTTTTAATATAGGGGCATTTCAAAATACACATTGCCTAAAGCTGCAGATTTACAAATTACTGTTTCAAAATGTGATGTTGAGTTGATTGGCACAGAAATGGATCTGTACTCAAAAATCAAAAAGGCGTATTTACTGTTGTTGTGTAACTGAAACTTGATAATTGAGTTTTTTCCCTTCACTTTGCTCCCCCATTTTTTTTAATGTGATTTATAAGTGCTCTAAGTACAGTAATATAAAATCATAGTAAATGCAGCTAAAGTAAAGTGTCTGTTCTTAAAGCAGGCAACACAGTTTTAGCATCACTTCTCCCATCTGTTTTTTGGACTGTAACAAAGCAAAAAGCAGTCCCTTCTTAACTGGCTGTTGCAGATTACCTTTAACAAGATGATTTTATGTGAGAGGTGAACACTTGCTTGTTACCTTCAGGAACCACTACTGAATGCTGAGGTGAAAAGGAGGATTCTTATCCATTCATTTCATATATTTGTCAGTTAGAGTGTCTCCCTTCGTAATACTCAGATGAGGGCTTAGAGAGGTCACACTGCGCTGAGTTTCAAAGGTTGAAACGAAATTTATGTCTGTGTGTGTTTGCATCCATGTAGGGAATCATTTTGATGCTTCGGGGGAGAATTACAAGTAGGAGCATAACACTGTATGATTTCTTTTTGTGTACCAGAATGCATATGTTTAAAAACAAAAGCTTTTTCCATATATTTCGATATAACACATCAGAATATTTATCTGAATTCTGTTTTACTGAAAGAAGAAGGAAAAGGGAAAAGAGAAAAAGGCATTTCTGCTAAAGCTGCTCTCTGAAAGGAGGCTATTGCTGCAATTCCATATTCAAGCATTTAGCAGTGCCCATCAGTGTTTGTTTAGTTCTACTGAGCCTACAGTAACAGTCACCTTATTTTATGCAGTATTGGCATTGTCTGACAGGCTTATGGTCTGGCAGCAGGCTACTGGCTTCTTGTGGCTTCAGGGAACAGTCTTAGTGTAGCAGCATCCACCAGGATTGCCGTGCACCTGAGCTGCCGGAGCCGGTGTCAGACTGAGCCGTGGCTGAAACTTTTTTCTTCCCCAACTTGCAGAATATTGGTCAATATTAAAAATAATGATTTAAAGGTAAGTAATTGTAAAGTATGTTATTTTTTTTCTGAAATTATAGGCTTCATGCTTTATTTTAATACCCAGTTTTTTTGTTGACTATGTAAAAGAGGAATTTGTTCTTCAGTTTAACGAGACACATCTGTGTCTTTTTCATTTAGGCTGTAGGCAGAGCTGACCAAGCTAACCTGAACTGTTGTTTTCAGTTTTAACAACTTGGCCACACACATCTTCACATTTGTGTTGGTAGTTGGTGTGGTAACTACCTGGCATTAAAAAGGCAAAAAGGAAGCAGGTCTATCTAGACCCGTGTCTCTGCTTTTTTAATTGAACAGAGCCCCTGTCTATATGCCTTATTGCTTCTGGGATTTTAATAACAAGTAGTTCTGTTTAACAGCATTTTTCTCATGCATACAATTTCTGAGAATTAAAATTGTTCTTCAATCTTTAGGCTGTACTTGTTCGCCAGAGAAAGTAAAGCAAGCAGTGAACTTCACAGCAAAGCCGATCCTGTCAGAATGAAGGGTTACAGACCAAGGGAACGGATTTAAATCCTGAATAATTACCACTGCTTTCAAAATAAAAAAATACTTAAAATTCACTATACCTACTCACAAGAGCAGTGTTCAGAAATTTTCCCTAGTGCTGCAAATGGTTTGCTAGTCCTTGCAAATCCAGATCTTCAGCAAATGGCTTGAGGAAGTAAGTGGAGAATTCATGGTGCTCAGCTTTAAAACACGCAGGGGTGGTGGGTTTGGGGAAGGGAGGGACAGGAGAATTTTTCTTTTGTGTTGAAATTTTCATTTTACCTTATTTTTTCAAAATGCACTGACAAAGAGAAAGAAAAGAAATACGGACAGTACATCTGCAAATGGCTACAGCCTTGTGTAACCCACTGAATTAAATGGAGTTCCCTACAGGCACAGAGATCTGGCCGCATGGAAGAAGAGGTGGGATTGACTCATAGTTAAAAGATATAGAAGAATATATTTTTTTTCCTTTTACATTTTTGTTCACTGTATTTTTTTCATTTTCTTTGTGCTCACACCCACATCTCCCAGGATTCCTTTTTCCTCTTTCTAAAGTAGCATGCACTGTTACCTAGTCTTGTGAACAAAGCTACAATTACCTTGTTAGAAGGAGATAATCTGTGTAAGCACAAACCAGATCTTTGAGCATGTAAGCGTGTAAGGTGAAGCAGGTAGGCTCACATATGAAAACAGAAATTATACTAATGATTTCTGAGAGCAATATCGTTTTCCTCTGATTATCCAGTATTTTTTATTCTGACTGTTGTGTTAAGAAATTTTATTAGAAGTTGAACAGCTGACTGGAATATGAGATGTGTTTATATATAAAACAGGATCTCCGATCTGTCTGCAGAACAGAGGAAGAATTGTTCTGCTTATGATTGAGGCAGTACTGCTTTTGAGGTTCTTTATTTCCATTCTTTTTCCTAGATTTATGCCTGACTTTTATAGTTTGGAAAGCTATTTTTTCTTTTCAGCTGCACTTTTTAAAAGAATAATTTGTTAAAGCCTTGAAGAACTTGTGTTTTAGACATTTACAGTCCATTCAACAGAAACCAACATAAAATATTTTCTGACTACACTCTACCTAAGATGGTAAATCCAAACTAATGAGACCTTGAAAGCAAACTGCTCTGTTCTGGCTTGCTGGACTAAAGGAGACGAATGAGCAGAACCAGGCAGGCTTTGTAGCCTGCTGAAGAAAAAGAAAGCAATCCTTTTTTTTTTCAAGCTTTATCATCTTGTCTGGTTGTTTGGTAAACCAGGCTTGCTGAAAGGCTCGTGCTTCCTTTGCTTTCTCAAGTGGATAGGTATCTGGCAAATCAATGTGTGGCTTAAAAGAACTAATGCTCCATTGATGATATTTATGAACCCAAAAAAAAAAAAATTAATAGCTAATCTTATCAAATATACCAACTTCCAGAAGCATAATTAAAATTTAGAAATTAGCAACAGGCATAGTGCTGAAGTACTATACTGTTTCAGTTTGGTTTCTTTTGGTATTTTAATGGATATCTGTTTCTCCTTCAACATTTTGCCAATTTGACAGTATGATCAAGTAATGTATGAATGTGCAGGACCCGACTCAGATTTTTTTGCTGAGCACAGTCCCAAGTATAATAGTTTGTATATGTCTTTTCTTCCCAGCACATCACAGACATGGTTTTTTCAAACAAGAGGTTTGTGTTTCAAATTTGTATTTTAATTTAAATGCAGTAAGATGGAATGTCTTGGAGAGAGCAGAAACATTTTATCTTTCTGTGATTATGAAGGGGAAAAAGGAAATCTTATTATTTAGTCAGACGTATTTTTAGCAGGCTTCCATAATTGGCATGAGACCCTCAATCTAAGTACTTGTTTTATAATGGAGATGAGCTGATCCTTTCATGTTCACTGGTTAGCTGGAACACAATTTCAGTTCACACAAAGCTTTGATACCCTCTCCTTTAGGGGCTAGTGCCTAAACAAGGTCTAAGTCTCTAATATTATCAATTCTTTTAAGAAATTACATGCTTATTTATTGTAATAATTGCGCTACACTACATAATTCCACTATTCTGGTTTGAATTTTAAAATTTATTTTATTTCTCTGTTTTAGTGTAGAATCATTAATTCAGACAGTTTAATTTATAAATCTTGATACATGTCTACCTTGCTGCTGCTTCTCCACACATTGCTACTTTGAGTAGATCCAGTTAATCCACTAAGAATTTGGTGTAGAGGTACCCGAGCTACTGCCCAAATCCAGAGTAATGCATCCATATGAGCTCACTCCAGTGCCTTAGCAGCCTGTGCTCAGTACTGCAGTGAGGTAGTTAAACTGATCCCAGGATGCAAAGCACTGCTTGCACATTTGGCATTGTGACGAGTTGTAGAAATACACTGGCTCCCTCAAACAGCCTTTTTTTTTTTTACTGTTTGTGCCACAGCCCTGTGTAATGTAGAAATGATCAAAGAGAGTTCAGACAATTGTTGCCTATTGAGAACATTCAGCTCCATTTTAATATTTAATTCAAGAGCGTGTAAATATGAAAGGCTTCACAGTTGTGGTCCAAAATAACTGGTTTTTATTGAGAATCTGAGCTGTACTCTGCCAAAATAAACTTAATGTGTATTTATATTCTAAAAGATTAATCTTGTAAACCAGAGGTTGCACAGGAAAGTGTCATTTTTTGATGCCTGGGTGAAATAAGTGAAGCCCATATCTGTGTATTCATTGCGCATTCCTAGTAAGAAGCTCCATATTCACTGTCAGACTTAATTAACATGGTTTGAGAAGTGTCTTACAGGTTAGTTCTGAATCAGTGTTCATCTGTCAGCTACTACAGTTCTCTCCTGCTTGCTTCTCAACCTTTTAATCAAAACCAGCTCAGGCAGAGTAATCAGATACTATTGCGGGCGATAGTGACTCAGGAAACCCTCCCAAACTTTAAGCCTTCTCAGCTGCTTCAGCAAAGAGAAAGTGAAACATCTGCACCTCCCTTGGGTCTCTGGGACTTTGGAGAAAGAGGCTATTGGCCTTCAATACAGCAATGAATAAAACATAAGCACTGGGAGTTACTAGTGCATAGGGCTTTCTGGTTTTTGGGGGCTTTTTGCTTGTTTGAGGCGGGTTTTTTTGGAATAAAATGTCACCAAATTTCACTGCAGTTCTCCATGTGGAGTGGCACCTTGTTTCTCACTGAACTGCCCCTATTACTTTGAGCCACTGCTTCTACCTAGATCTGTGGTTGATAACTGGACAGTTGTGTGTCCAAATTTAGCAAATACTGTCAGTAGCATTTTTCCAGGCTTAATGTTTCTTAATGTCCTCCATGAGGCTTTTTGTCTCAGCTTCTCTGCCCAGTGGGAGACTGACCAAAATAACTGTTCTGAACTAGATGATGTTTGCTGCCTTTTCTGATAGCTAAGAATTCTTAAGTGGAAAATCACCCTCTCTGCTTTCAGATTTGATATTGGAGTCATCTCATTTTGGGTTTTTTTTATTTAGGTTTTCAATTAGGGGAAAAAAGTTATAGTACAGATCACAGGGTAAAAATACTTTCAGCCAGAATTGTGTGCTTTAATCTAAAGTAATGCACCAGAAGTAATAAAAGATTAAATGGGCGTAAACTTTAATGTCAGATTTAGTAGTCATTAAGATCTTTCAGGTATTCTGTAATCATTTATTCAGTTCTTGGTTCATTAAAAAAATGTAGTTGTTTAATTTGCAATTGCAATGGAACTTGAGAATTATTTTGTTAGTTGGAAAACTTCTATGTCCTGTGTGGCAGAGGTGCCATTAAGCATTTTCAAATACAACCTTTTTTACAAAGCACACTCATTCTTGTATTTAAAAGTTCTTTTTCACAAATAAAAAGTGCCACTAAAACACCTGCATCAAAAGCACAGTACAAGCTATGGATTTCTGTCTGCCTGAGAGCAGACTCCCACTTTCCCTCTCTCCCACAAACCCTGGCACGACACAGTGATATGTCAATTATAATTTTTTTTTTCCTGAAGATTTTGCAAATGACCTTTTTGGGAAAATATCAAGGTGAACTTACTGAGGAGTGATGTAAATGTTCATATTACTCTAGTTTTGATTAATGTCTTGACAAAACATCTTTACCAGGAGTTCCTCTGGGTTTCTCTTGTGTTGTATTCTCTAGCTGTTGAAGGGTAAATAAGTTAACTGAATATTCAATGTAATCAGCTGGGTGTTCTATTCAGGTAATCATTCGATCAGTATAGTCACATAGGTATTTTGGAAGATGCTGTGTTTGCTTTGAGAGAATGTACAGTAAAGAAATGATTATACAATATTTTTTTGAGCTGATGCACAAAAGGAGTTTTTATCAGGTACAGACATTTCCTAGTACATCGTTGTTTAGAAATCCAGAGTACCTCTTGAGCGCTCTGAGCTGAAATATGAGACCTGAATTCAGAGCTAAAATACCTGGGCTTTCAAGGCTTAAATAACTAATTCAGTTTTAGTGCTGTGATTTAATAGATTTTCATAATGTATTGACCTGAACATTGTTATCCCCCCCCCGCCCCCCATACACACACAAATCCTTTTCTTCCATCTTTAAAGTAAACTTTAATGAAAAAGAGCTAGCAAAGGTACAGCAGAGTTGTGTAGATTCTAACACTTTGTGTTTAAAAGCAATTTCTCAGACAGGTAATCCACAGTAGGCAGAACATGCCCATACATTTGGTATTAAAAAAACCCAGTGTGTTTTCAGGGTATGATGCAGCCACAGTATCTTGGAGATGGGAATAGTCACACAACTGCCAAAAAACCCCAACTTTGAGTGAAACAACGTTTGTGTTTGATTTCAGTATGTCTCTTGGAATTTCTGTAAACTTTAGTAATCTTATCTTTTGAGTGCCATTATTTCAGATTTCTGTATGGTTTTCAGCTTGTTCTTCAAAGAAACATATACATGGCATGATCCATGTATATACATATATGAGTATTCTTATTGATTCATGTGGTTACAAATATAAAATATTCATACCTTAATAGAAACTAAAAACAGTCTTTATTGAGTTAAGTTGTGAATGTGGACACCAGGCTGCAGAAATGATTGATGGTTTTCTTACCACATGTAATAGCCTAACGGGGTTTCACAAAACCTTTGTTCACACACTTAAAAATTACCAGTGCATTACCTTAAAGTAAAGAGTAGATAGTATAATCTTAAACTGCTGCTTCAGAGACATTGCCCTAAATGTTGCTTCAAAAAATAGGTGTGGGATTTCAGGACTTTTTAAAAAATTTTATTTTTATAAATAAGCAGTGTAGATTACAGTTATATATAGACTGATACACGTTGTGTTCATTTTTTGTTGGGGCTTTTTTAACAAAACTTTCCAACACAGACATTGGAAGTAAGGTTAATTATAAAATACAATTCTGTTTTTTTTTTTTTGTTCCTGTATGGACATTACTTGCAGATATATTGAGAAACAGTCACTGTCAGATTTCACCATTTGTTTTTATAACCTCCTAAACCTGCACTGCTGCGCTTCCCTGTTAAGGTCCCTGCCAGTTGCCACCATTGCTTCCTTGCCCTCTAGTTTACTGGAGTGAACTCTGCACCTCAGCCATGATATTGTGCATCCCCTCTGATGTGCCCACTTTAACTGTGTTGCAGTGTTTTTCAGGAGGGCACCCCTTAGAACACAAATCCCATGCCACTGGGTTCTTGGCAGCAGCTGCTCTGCCCAGCAGATCTGCTGCTTTTGGCAAACTTTGCTTTACAGTGTGTCATGTAGCCATGGCCTCTGAGTCCTGTGTCCCTGGCGGGGGACCTGCTTTCCTACTACACCAAGGTGCTTCTCTGCTCCTCCACACAACTGTGATCCTGGGAAGAAGAGTTTGAGAGGGGGCAGTTTAAACTGGGTACCAGTAATTCATGTTGTTTGTTGGAGAGCTGTATTCAAGTTGTATGCTGTGATCACTGTAATTGAGGAATATACTAGTATTTTGTTGTGGATAGCACCCTCCCGGTATTTCTTCCCTACCCCTCCTTTTTCTCAGGCTTGCTTATCCTCAGGAGTGGAATTATTCATGGTCGATGTACTTACTCCTGTATCACCCCAGTAATTTACTACAACTTGTCTGTTCCTTGTTCCCCTTTGATTGGCCTCTCCATGTAGTCATATAGCACATAACACAAAGATGGATTGTATGGCATTCTCTGCTGGGGAAAATCAACACATAGAGCAGGCTCACTGCCAAGATGTTCATAATTAAACTGTTGCTATGGACAGGATTACATCAATGTTTCTATCAATCATTTGCTGCAGTTTTGTGGTTATTTCTACTTGGATTTTTTTTTTTTTAGGTTTTAGTTTTTGTCTTCCTTTTACTTAGTTTTCAGTTGAAGTGTTGCAGTACATAAAGGGAGATATAAATAAAAATAATTATTGAAGACATAGGGGAAAAAAACCCGAACAATTCTGTCATTCAGAGTTTGTGTTTGAAGCAGTATTTCAGCTATTAGAAATGGCCAGGTGCAGTCACTTCCATTCAGTGGTCATCATACTGTTGTGACCTAAGAGTGATGCAAAATTGCCATGGTGTCACAACAGTCTGTAGGGCCAGAGTGTTACAAGTTTACCTCAAAATGTTGCAAATTCAGTAAAACAGCAGGTGTAATAGAAAAACAGCAGCAAAGCAATTAAACCTTGCATTTTATTTCTCTCCCCCATCCCTTCTGATTCATGTGCAGTTAAGTTGTGAGATGGACTAATGACGGAATAGCGTGAAGTACATTGATGGATTGGAACAGAGCTTGCTTGCTTGTGCTTCATCTGCTACTGTATCATTGCTGCTGTTATCCCCTATGACAATGATCTTCAGCAATTAATTCCCTTTGGTAGCACTCAAAGTGTTTGGTGTTAGAGCTGACTAGTGTGCAGTGCATTAAATGCAGAGAGGTGCAGGATTACAGCCAAAATAAGGTAGTCTGAGTGGAAACAAATGATATTGAGTGCAGCTGAGATCACTGTAAAGAGATAAACAGTGTGGTGTGACAAAATTGTCTCCCAGTTGACAAAACGATCCATATTTTATAGATTGCCTTAAAAATTGAAGGATGGAGTCAATTATAGCCAATTATGATGCTACATTTACTGGAGTAGTTTTTATGTCCTTTGGGGAGAAATAAGGAAACGTTCAAGTCAGTCAGAAAAAGCATTTGCATTTGCTTCCCTGTCTTATCTGAACAGAGTTTTTTCCCATTTCTTCTGGTGAGAACTGTGTATGAAAGCTGGGACTAAATTATCGTTAGGAAAAAGGTTGTTTGTTTGTTTGTTTGGGTTTTTTTTGTTATTTTCGTTTCTTCATGTTGCACAAAAAATTATGATAGATAATATGGCAAATAGAACAAGAAAATCAAACATCAGCTCCTCCCAGTTATGTTTGGGTTTACTCTAAAGGAATTGTAAAGGCAGCCTGGTCATGGCAAAGCCTGCTTAGTGCAGGGTGACATGTTGAATTTGACTTGTTTCTTTCCCAAAAAGGAGCTTTAATGTCATTGAAGAGATACCAAGTAAATACTGCATATTTTTGTCTTCAGTCTCTTAAAATGAAAACAAAGGACTGAGACCGTGAAATGGTTTGCTGTGACCCACAGTTACTTTTTAGTGAATAGATGTAAAATGGAATACAAAAGCAATGTATTGAAAATGGACAGACAGACATGCACGTTCTTAAGAGATCTGAGAAGTCGCCTGAGTGGCTGAGAGGCAAGCATTTATTTAATGGCATTTATTCTGTCATTTAGATTATCTCCCACCTCTGTTTGGATTCCCAAGAAGCGTATCGCGGAGCCGTGCAACCCATCTATCTCGTGTTGTAGTACTGACCGTGAGAAGTAGTTTCCCTTCCCTAGCAAAGCATGCTCGTGGTAGTTAGTGGAAGATTCAGGTATGTAGGTAAAGATGTATTGAGAGGTGAAAGCCAACAATAAACAATTGTTGCAGTAATGTTCAAAGTGTTACCTTCCTCCTGTGTTGAGGATTTCATTCACCCGCTAACTTCAGAGGGTGACCTAGTACATGTGCCAATGACAAAAGCTACTTGTAACAATTCAGATCATGCTTTCTGCTTTATGAAATGGGATTGTAAAAATCCTCTCGAAAAGGACATCTGAAATAGCATTAAAGCACAATTTCCCTTTGATAAGGTTTTAAGGCACTCATATGAAAAGTGGCACTGCTTTGAGTAGCTCTATGTCAGCATTATGCAATGTGTTGCGCATAAGTGACATTAATCCATTAGGGGTGTGAGGGTCACTTAGTTTTCTCATGAAATCATGAAATACCTTTATTGATTTCTGTTCAATCAGCTGCATTCTGCTCAAATACAGTGATCTCTAGACATGCTAATAGAGCAGTTTCTAATAATGTTTATAAGCCATAGTTTTAACGACAGACATTGCACTCAAAATAAATTATCATGCCTAAGTAAAACACCAAGGAGCTTAGGGAAGCAATAATATTGTGCTGTTTGCAAATTACCTGAGCCTACTTTATTGCAAAAAAGATGATTTTGTGACACAGATATTCTAAAATCATTAATTAACCATTGTCAGTACATTCATTGTTTTTCTAATTGTACAAAATTATTTTATATATGTTTGGACTGCTTCTGTTGCATGATGATAAAGCATCTCTTAAAAATCAAATGCAAACCCAGAAACCCTGCCATAGTAAATAGAAAATTTGTAGTACTAGTTTTTATGCTGAAGGCTGTTTAAAACTTGGTTCATAACAAATGCTGTACGCTGGGATGGCATGTACGTACTGTATTACTAGATTATTTTGTCATGTGAAGCAATGTGAGTGTATGAAAAGCTAGTAGATCAAATACAAGTAAGAGTACCTTTCTTCATTTTTTTCATGATGGAACTGATCTCTGAGGGAGGAAGTACATAAGACTCAATTAAATATAACAGGTGCATTTACTAGACAAAGGAAAAAGGAAAGTAATTTTCTGTCCTCTCTACTTGGATGCCATCCTAATGACTTTATCTTGACGTTTAGTCTGAGCTTGTTTCCTTTCCTTACAGATAACTTCAGCTGTATTTTCTGTATGATGAAAGACTTGTGATAGTCCTGTTAAATTTTGCAGTTATCTGATTATTGTAGTTGTTGCTTTTTACCACACCTCTTCTACCTTTTTTTCCTTTGGGTGCAAACAGTTCCTCAGAGTAAATTGCCAGCTTTACCCTGAGCATAGCAAAAGCAGACTGGTACATTTGTCTCTGCAGCTAAAACGTGAAGTTTTTACTTCCAAGCAGTGAATCACATCCTGCTGAGGAATTACTGTTTGGGTTTTTGAGTTTCTTCACTAGGAGCCTTAAGGGACTCTGACAGGTCTTGTCGAATAGCGTTGGTCATCCTTGTCTCAGACACTAAATGGTGCCAAGTACTGGCAAGTTTATTGCATTGTGTCTGGAGAAGCTGTTGTTCACTCAGCATTTTCTTCATAGGATGCCTGCCTGATTTCATTGAAGGAAACCTGAGCAAGGCTGTGTTATTAATGAATTATGACAAGTCTTTTGCCTGTCAGGCAGAGAGGTTCCTGCTGTCTCCTTTTAAGACAAAAACATAATGGATGATGCTCAGCTGGGCAAGCTCTCTGATGATACTCCTTAAGTGCTCATCCCAGGCTGATGCGAATACGCAGAGAGCCGTGAAGCTGCAAGTGGCAGCGTTTAATACCATCTCCCTCATAATGCCTGAATAATTTTCCGGAGAGCGATCGTCGCAGCTGCTGTGAACGTGGTTATTTGTTTATTTTTCACCTTGTCCTGGCGGATTGCTGACCGAGCTAATCTGCAGCACGCGCGGGGCTGGCGGCGGGGAGGACACGGCGACGTTTCCTTGCTCGCAGCGCCAGCGCTCTCCCGAGCGTGGCAGGATCGGCAGCCGGAGCCCGAGACAGGCTCCCGGAGCCCAGCACAGTTCCGTGGGCTGGCTCCCGAGGCCACTCTGCGAGGGGAGCTGAGCGATGCTGGCGAAGGATGGGAAGGAGGCAATGAGGGAGCCGGCTCATGTTTTTCTTAATGGATGTTTGTGAGCAGGAAGGAGATGGCGTGGGCTGTCGGGGTGAGTTATGGAGCGCGTTCTGCGATCTCCCTCCGGTCGGGCGGCTCATTATGTTAAACAGTGCAGCTTTTAAAGCGCCGTAGCTCTCCTTTATGTGCCTTGGCCTTCATTTGCTGAAATGCTTCAAGTTCACACTGCTCAAGTAATTTTGGAAACGGGATGTAATTACAAAGGTTTCTTATGCTTACCAACAGCTTTTTTGAACCAGTGTAATTATCATTACTTGTGGATACTGTAAATTGAATATCCCCTCCCTAATTACATTAAACTCAAGGGTTCGCTGCTTAAGCAGCCAAATAAGAAAAGTTCACCTGTTACTATAAATAGCAAAATTGTTCTTTTAGTTCTGCTGACCTTTAAAGCAAAGTGCTTTTCACGATGTTGTCAGGTGTACATTATAAAGATAGCTTGTAATTAGACCTGTAATGAGGAAATCTGTTAGAATGGCTTTCTGAAAACTTCATTTATTCAGTGTTTTCTAACTGCATGACAGAATTAAAGTTTCAGGGTGCTTTAGGACTTTTAAAGGGCTAGCTGCTGTTTTGCAGCTCACCTGTTCTGACGGTGATTTGTAGCTGCCCAATGCTACTGCCACTGCTCAAAGGCGGCAGCTGTAGCTGCAGCAACTTAGCCCTGCCCTTTGAAAACAACATGGGGTCAACAGAATGATTTATCTAGTGATCCAAGGGTTTCTGTGATTAATTAATGTTTCTTCTCTCACTTCAGGAGACAGATAATGACTTAATTTGTAGTGGGCAGTGGAATAGAGAGAGGGATAAGTGTTGGTTGCCAGATTTTGGTTTTCTTCAGTTAACTAAAGTAACTGTAGTCTTGCTGAAATGTTGTCTCATCTGCTAGATGGACACAGAGCTTGAGTTAGTGAGTTGATGTGCCTGCCTTGGGTTCAGTCGGCATCCTGTCACAGCTTCCCCAATTCTATGTCTTGTCTTAAGAATACTGAAGGCATTTCTGTTAGAAGTTTGATTGACTTTCATTTACTTGTGGTGACTGAAATTTTTAGTGCATTGCTACCAGCTAATATTTATTGCTTTCTTCATTCTACTTTAATTAAAATCATACTTTTTATTCCTTTAGAAGCTTTTTTGTTAGTTGACATAACTTATATTTCCAGAGCGCATCCTGCTGAGTGTCCTTCATAATGTGTCTTTAAAACATGCTTGGACAGCACAAATTGAAAAGTGTCTTTAAAAAAGAAAGAAACTTCAATTGCGTCAGTGGTAGAAAATTACAGCTGTAGGAAAAGAATAAAAAAAAAACAACTTTATTTCATAGTGTAACACTATAACATTTGAATGGAAATAATTACTAAGGGATTTTTAATGAAATGTAGGGCTAAAACAAAAGCAAAAAATAATTTGCATCTTGTTCTGTTTTAAATGTGTTGTTAGTTCATCTGCAGCAACTCTTAGCTAACAGTTTAAACTAATTAAATACCCTACATAGTTTTATTTCTTGTTGAAAAATACTCATGTTCATATTTGATACATTTATGAGTTTAAAATTAAGGAATAACTAACTCTCACAATTCTGGTTTTTCTTCCAATGTATTCTCTCTCTTTCTGTATTTATTCTATTACATGATAGGCAAAGCTACTGTAAAGGTTGGTTATAAATTGTGGTGATAGTATATTTCTCTTATACACAGGAGTGGGAATGTATGAAGTACATAGACAGTATGTTATGCAAGTAAGTAGAGGGTGCACTATAAGTAGCCACTACTGATAGAATTTGTGTCTGATGTGTATCAATCCGAATGAAAACCAGAACATTCTCATGGCTCTTGAAATTAGACAAAGATACAAGTAATATCAGTCTATCAGATAAACCTTTTGTCATACAGACAAACCTTTTCTCATAAAAGCAAGAAGTAGATGATGTAGTAGAGAACTGTAGAGATTAGCTAGAAATTTGAAGGCCTACACTTAATTTAGTTGTTCCGTGTTACAGAACCTCAGTAGGTGAAAGTGTTTCTGTTGTCAAGCATCAAAAGACTGTTTCCAGCAGCATCTTGAGCAGGTTATCTGATAGGGTAGAAAATGAGGAAAAGAAAGTAGGGGGTAACACAAGACTTTGAAGATTTTTACTTTAAATTGTTTTTACTTACCCTTTTGTGGGCACTTGTACTTACCCTTAAGGCTTAAAATCTTGTCGCTTTAATATGGCATGGCAAAATGATTTTTAGCTGACTGTATACCACTGGATTAAAGGCAAATCTTCAAACTTGTCCTTTCCCAGGGACTTCAAGTACTGGGTAAAGCTTGTGCACTTAGCAGTGGCTAAGCTTTTGATGTATAGTAATGCCTTATAATAGAGCTCATTGGCTGTATGTGTGTAATTCGTCAACCTCTTTTTTTGAATGGTTTATCAGCAAGTACGTAGAAGATGCCGTCTCCTTGAATTTTGGATACAGTCTCAGAGAACTCTTGTGAAACTGAGATGCAGACGGTGTTAAAACTGCTGTCTTTGTCCCCCTAATTACAGGTCGCTCTTCTGTTCTAAGCTGCTTTCTCTTTTGCTCCAATCTTTGTAAAAGTAGACACAAAATACTCAGTGATGAAGCACGTCCCCAGAACATATCACTGGAAGAAGAGACAGTGTATGAACTGAGTGACATTACAAAGTGGCATAATTGTGTTCTCTGCTTTGCTTCCTGTTCAGCTCCTAACAATACCTAATATTTGGGCTGCTTTCTTTTGGCAGCTGAGCACTGAGCTGACATTTTGATGGCACTATTTATTGTAACCTCAAGGTCTCACTCCTGAGCGATAATGTTCGGCTCAGAGCCCATCACTGTACATGTGAAGTTAAGGTTATATTTTCCCATGTGCATCACTCTACACTTATCCACACTGAATTTAATTTACCATCCCATTGTCTAGTCACTCAATTTCATAAGGTCCTGTGATTGTTCACCACTTGCCCTCATCCTTGCTGCCGTGAATAAATTGGTATCATCTGCAAACTTGGTTGCTTCAGTGCTCAGCTACCTTTCCAGGTCAATTACAGGTATGGGAAAAGGAGCAGATCCCTGTGGTATTCCACTGGTAGGCTTCCTCCACTATGCAGGTTTGACCATTTACCCCTGATTTCTGGTTATGTCTTTTAACCAGTCATGTTGCTGTGCAGAGACCTCTGTTTTTCCATGGGTGCTTAGTTTCTTTAAAAGCCTTTGGTGAAGTACTTGTTAAAAGCTTTTTTGAAATTGATTGACTGGATCACTGGTTTCACATGTTTGTTTGAGCTATTCAAAGACTTGGGTTAATTTTGTAAGACTTCACTTAATGAAAACTGAAATTTGATTCTTCTTAGACCCCACTTAGGGCCCACTAAGTCTTTTTGCTATTATAGTTTCTATTAACTTCACTAGCGCATAGATGTCAGGTTTGCAGGTTGCCATTCCCCTGGAGCTTCTCTGGAACCTGTATTAGAATTTGGCAGCACATTAGCCACATTGGAGACCTCGAGTAGCTAGGCACTGTGGAGAGGGATGATCATTAGCAATTCAGCTCTTCTCCCTTTTCAGTTTGCACTCTCAGGTGAATGCTATCTAGTGCCAGCCATTTGTTACTTCATTCACAGAAAAATTTGGGGTTTTTTTCCCCATACTTCTGTAACACCCACCATAACAGAGTTCCTTGTTCCTAATAACATAATAATTTTAATAATAAATTAAAATCGGATCAGTTGTTAAAATCTGGATTTAAAAAATGCAAGCCTTCTGCTGTTATTTGCAGGTAACACACTATTATGTTTTGCTTTGACTTTGTATATTTTCATTTTCCTTACTGGTGTTTGAAAGAATAATGTAAACAGTTGAAGAAAGGGCAAGATTTCATTTACAGAGAATAAGATTTTTTAAATCCTGAAAATTTATAGAGTTGTTACTTCAGTTATATAAATCTGAGATGTTATTTGAAACCATGGTCCTCTAGAAAGGAAGCAGCATTTTTAATTTGGCAATTTCTTTTTATTAACAACACATGTGGCCTCTATCAGTAATTATCAATCTTAAATTGCATTAGACAAATTTTAGCTCGTGGATAATAAATGTGCAACAGCACCATGTGTGGTTTCTGAGTGAAGCTTTGGTTATATTTCATTTTGGGGGAATATTCATTTGACATTCCTCATTACACAGCTCCCATTCAAAGCTGAATAAAAAAAAAATGACTGAAGCATACTTTTGGGGTCACAACCTACCATTTCTTTGGACAAAGCTGTGTCAGTGTTTGTCTTATATATTCAGATTTTAGGGATTTGGAAATGTGGTTTAGTCCCACTAGGCTTAAATTCCGAATCCATCAAGTTCTGAGCTCTTTTAACTCCCTTAAGTAGGGTTCTCGCTCTGCAAGGCGAAAGAATACCGCAGGTGAAATCCTTGACAGCAGGTCCTTTTGCTCCTTGAAGCAAAGAGCAGTAAAGCTTCTCGTGTATCTGAGGAAAGCGTAGCCATTATTTTACTGCAAAGCTCTGCTGAGGAAAGCTGCACTCAGTCCGTGGAGGCAGAGCAAGAGATTGTTCCTGTGTTTTTATCTTGTGGAAATGGGCTTTGTGGTCCTTTATAGAGTCCCATGTGATGGAAAAACTGGCAGCTGTGATCCTCCAACCTCACTCTACTCTGTGTTTCACATCCTGTCTGTCCTCAGTGGGAGAAATGACTGATTCCCTTTTTCTTCTGCCATGGCTGTTCAGGGGCATGAGGTCTGATTCATCACAGACACGCCACTCAAGCTGATACTCCCATTATGCTCGTATTGGAGGAATGAGAAAAGAGTACCATTGTAACTGGGATAACAGCATTTTTCCAGTTATGCTTAAAGACTTTGACAATTATAGGAAGAAACAGTTTTTGTATTGGCAAATTTTCTGTTTGTCCAGGTGAAAGTAGGTGAGGTGAAGAGAGAAAAAAATGGGACAAAAATCACTAGGTAATGAGGTAAAATAAATGAGAAATAATACATGGAACTAACATGATGGGCATTTAATTTAAACAGTTTGGCAGGCAAAGATTAAATGAAAATTTACGTGTAGAACTGAGAACTGTGCATATAGGACTTACATAGAACTGCTTGTTAGTGATTTTGTTCCCATTCTTTCACTTTTGTAAATCACTGTGGACAGACGAGAAAACGGAAGTACCATCATAATTCCTCCCCAGCACAAGGAAATACAGTGTAAAAGAATTGCCAAGTTCTATTCCAACCCTACTTTTTTAATGATAAGTACATGCACTTTATAGAATTGCAGGCTTCAGGAAGACTTCCCCACATCTCTCTCCACTGTATTCATAATGTCTAGAGAAATCCTCTGATTTTTGCCTTCTGAAAGATCTCTTTGGCAAAGTATCTTGGGAGTATCAGAAACAGGGCAAAGAACAAGTTCGATATCAGCACTCCAATTTGCTTGGACGTTGGCCAGATCCTGCTGTCAGATTTTGTATTGAGGGAAAAAAAACCCTCACAGGTCTGAATGGCAAAAAACTTTGAGGCCTTTCATCTTAGGTTGTGCTTTCAGGCCAGATCACCTGACAGGATTACAGAGACATATTTACACCCATGTTAAATTTAGTTCATTACAGGGATCTTGAGCACTGGTCTCCTAAGGACTAAAATCTATATAAAAATAATTTGAAAAAGTGTAGGAGAGAAACAAGAGTTTAACGAGGATTTTTAAACTTTGCTTCAAACAAAATAGATATGAAAGAAGACACAAAGTACTTAAAAAAAAAAAAAACGAACAGAAAAGTGGAAGTTTAAGTATGGATGATGAGGCATTATGTAGAAGATGGTGTGGTCTTTGGGAGATTTCTGAGGATGTGCCAGGGACAGGCACGAGCTGTAGATTCGTGCATCCCAGCAACTCATGACAGCTGATTTAGTACTGACATTGCCTTCTTTGTACATAGCATGTCCAACATAAGACTGTATGTACCCATACATACTTTTTCACACCTGCACGGAGTTTCTCTAAAACAACAATGTTGATCTTCAGATCTGATACCAGGCTTGATGTTTTATGGCCACAAATTGGCCATTTGTACTTCCTTTCTAAGTATGTAATACTTAGTTTCTGTAGAGAATAAGAGATCTCAAGATAAACAGCAAAGCTTGGTCTATTTTCAGACCTCCTGTGGAGAGAGTAGCTACAGAATGCACAGATAAACTGGGAGTGACTATAAAATGATTTTAGTAGGTAACTTAAAATCCAGATAATTTATGAGGGGAATTTGTTCTGAGTGTTCTTTCAGGGAGTTTAGGGAGGCACAGCTCATAGCCTGTGTGCTAGGAAGATTTGCAGCCCGGTGGTTAATTCAGTCAGTTGTCTGCTGCCCTTCAAGACCTGGCTGAAGTTTTTGAGAATTGGTCTCCTTTCCTCAATCTCCCACTTCTTCAGCACACAGCAACAGGCCAGCCTAGCTCACAGCCAGCACGCTTTCTGCTCCTGAAAGGCTTTTGGTGAGGAGGGTAACCAAGGCCAAGTTATGTGAATTATTCTTCAGTCATAGACTGCTCCCAGCTGTCTTCTTTCCTGGCAGCAAGGGAGCAGGCAGGGACTGCGTTGGGCACAAACCCAGAGGTAATGCACATGCAGAACAGTCATTGTGGATGGGTTTAGTATATCCACCTTTTCTGGATCCACCCTATTTGGCTGGATCTTTACAGCCTGCAGACAGTGCTGCTCCTGCTGAGGTGTGGAGCTGAACCCCACTGTGGTAGCTGACATGGCTTGATGGGATTGTTGCCAAATGTACCATCATTTCACTGGTGACACTGAGTATAATCTCTAAACTGCACTGGTGTAGGCACTGTCTCCTTAAAATGTAGGCTGGAGGAACAACTAGCAGATTCCTCCTTTTTGTGTGTTTATTTTAGGTCTTAATAGACTTAAGTATTTCAGGACTCTGTAGTAAAATAAATGCCTGAGGGAGTCTGAAATGTTCACACATAACTAGGGCTGGCAGGAGAACAAGAATTCAGTGTAATGAAAAATTTAGCAGGCTTGGCATTCGTCTTGATGAGGAACTAAACACAGTTCTTCAGAGATTTTAATGAAAAAAAAGAGGGAGAACAAGTTGCTCTGCTATTAGCTGCAGGCTCATTAGCTGGGGCACTCACCTGGAAGGTAGGAGACCTAGACTTAATCCTCTGGCCCGAATCAAGCAAAACATTCAAGTGTCTTTTCTCTGGTTAGCTGCTGTCTCTGCCGGTTTGTCTCCCTTACATGGCCCAAAATTTGGGGATACCATCTGAGGTGCCCCTTCAGTAGTAGGTGGGAATAAAGGTAATTCTGGGTGCCTTCTTGTGTTGAAGAGTCTGCAGTTTGTGTTGGTGAGTGGTTGTGGGACAGTGCATGAGAGCTGCCCAACTGTCTCTACTTAGACCATTGTTTTTTTACATGTCTTGAGTTTGCTTTCATGAAAAGTAAGCAATGACATTGTCAGTATTACCTGTGTCTTTATGTTATTCTGTGTCCCAAAGTGCTGTAAATATTTTCTAAGTTTATTTTAGTACGCTAGTGGTTTACATTAAATAGCATAAGTAATTAACTAGTGCTACAATCAACACACCAACGTGTTCTTGTCTTGATAGTTTTTTAGTGGAATTTTAGTGGACTAAATTAATGAATTTGTAACAGAAAAGGTGTCTGAAGCTCTTTAATTGTGATGTGAGGCAAAATAAAAAGAGTGTATATTAAGGAAAGAAAATACTAAGGAAAGGTAGGAGGGAAGAAGGCAGAGGCAGAGATTTCCTTGGTTGTAAAAGGGAAGGCCGAGACATTGGGAAGCCTTGTCTCTAGGAGGTCACAGATGTAGGTGGCACTGCCTTGACTTCACATATATTGTGCAGTTCTCAGGGGTTCATTGCCTGCCAGCTTCGCAGCATTCAGTTCATAACCTTTGCAGGGGATAGGAGGCATGCAAGATAAAAATACAGTGTTTTGCAAAGCAAACAGGAGGGAGAACATGCATTTCTGCCCTCACACTGGGATCCTGGTAGGAGATGCCTGCAGTAAGAAGATAATTTGGTGCACTCTGTCCAGTAACTTTATATTCAACTCACATGACAGCCCCTCCTTCAAAGGCTGGTTTTTTGTTTTGTTTTTATGGATAACATCAATGAAGACTATTTTGAGCTGGGGGTGGGAGGGGAAGAGCTGAATGCATTTTAATCCAATAGATTCCATGAAAAGAGACTGTAACCATAAAAACGTCAAATAAAGCAGTTGTGTATTATTGTTTATAATGAATTGTTTTCTGCTTTTTCTGCTAATCAGGCATTTTCATAAATGCATTTTCCTTCCAAATGGATATGTTGTTATTCCCATGGAGCAGCTGCAGTAACATATCGTATTGCATGTTAGGATTTTTTTCTTTCAAATGGAATGATGTATGAGTCATTTATGCCTAAAACATAGTAAAACTTATTATGCCGTCGTTCATACCACATCTTCTGAAATAAACAGATCCAAAAAGACACTTTCAGTGAAAGTTGGATTCCTGAGAGTTTATATAGGCTGATGAATGTTATGGGCTGATGCATCATTTTTATTCAGAAGGAATTTGTGTATGATTCTTAATATCACTGCCTGCTCACCTCAGCAGACATAATCTTAACATCAGTGTGGCAGAGGGCTTTGTATTAAACTGCATTGATTAACAGCCTCCTCTAGTCACAGGATCTGACTTTGAAGTATCCTGTTATTTGTTTTCTGCTTGTGCATGTAAAGATTCTGACCAGGAATTGACTTTACAGGCTGTGACTGCTTCAGAAACATATAATGAATGGTAACTGCCTCAGAAAACATATAATGAATGAGTATTTGGACCACTACCATACCTCAAAGATAAATAACAAATACAAACAGAACACCAAAAAACAGGCATCTCTGATAACTGAGCAAGAGAGCTATGACTATTCCTTTGTCTTTATCTCTTCATGTAGAAACCATGACATTTTAAGTGTAGGAGGCTAATTTAAGTTCTGTGTAGTAACAACAACTGCATCAGAAAACTGCATGTGTGTTAGGCATTAACATGCCAAAGGACAAAGTTAATGAAATGTGGGTAAACCTGATTTCAATTCTGGGTTTCTTTTTTCTCCATGCTTATAAATTGCATTTTATAAGGTCTGATCCTTTCAGAATGAGCATCTTTTAAGTGTCCCTGTGTAATCTCTTCCTTACATAGTGCTGCATTATCAAGCATCATATAAAATTAGTTATTTTGTGTTGATATGAATGCGGACCAAGTCAAGCCATTAGTTGGCTTTTTCAGGAGCTGCTTGCATAATTGGTTGCATTACATCTTTTTATAACAGAGGCATTGTGTGAATACAAATGTAATCTTGGCCAAGAACCTGTTAAAAAGTGTCTTCTTCAGAGAGGGAAAAAAGCCTAGTCAAGTAAGAATTTTGTTAATGTCTTTTCTTATCAGTAAGTACTTTGGTAGATGTTTTGGCAGTAGAGATTCATGAAGATTGATGGGAGGGAGTGGGTAGTCTTGGAAAGCACGTGTCATAAAGTATATGGGGAATTTTAGTTTTACAGGACAGGGCTTTCAGACCAATTCCTCCAAATGCTTTCTGTGTAGTAACTGGTTTTTATCTGGCAGCTTTTACTGGTACTGAGGGGGGCATCTTGAAAATAGACTATTTCAACATTAATAATTTTTCAGGAACTCAGAGACTTGTACAGCTTCTACTGGCAATCCTGCTGTTTAGCTGATGAGCAGTTGTTTCAGAGTTTGCAAAGCACTCAGACAACAATTTCCTTTCATCCCTTTTCAAAGAGATGGATAACCTCTGCCTGCCGGCAGAAATGGATGGCCCAGCTGGCGTGTCCCTTGTCCCTGGACCAAGGCCCAAGGATTCTGGAAGCAGCTTGGTAAAGAGGGTTTGTTACCCTTGGCTCCAGTCAGGCGTAAACAAGTATTTTCTCCATCTTGGAATTTCCCTTATATGTATTTTGGCCCAATCTTTTGGGCTTTTCTATTTTCTTTGAGATAAAACCTCTTCACAGTAACTGGTGTGGTTTACTTTACTTCAGTTTTTACTATTCTGAAGTGGTCGAGTTGGCAAAGAAATAAAGATTATGGTATTACTGCCTGATTTTATAGCTAATATTTCATGAAACTTTATTAGA
Source organism: Struthidea cinerea (assembly GCA_013397865.1). Lineage (NCBI taxonomy): Eukaryota > Metazoa > Chordata > Aves > Passeriformes > Corcoracidae > Struthidea > Struthidea cinerea. Next base: position 474,152 of record VZTI01003754.1, on the reverse strand, counting down.
ACCCCCTTTTGTTCATTAGCTCCTAACTTTATGAAAAGCGCTTTTGGACTGAAATTTTCTGTGTTTAGTCTGAGGCCAAAGGTATTTTTTTACTTCCATTCAGCATTTTCTGACCTACCTAAGCTAATGTGAGTGGTTTGTGTATTTTTTTAAGAACTATTAAGTCTGTATTCTTTTGAACTTGAATGGATAACCTTATTTAAAATTTACGGTTTTAAATTGTACATATTACTGGAGCACTTATCCAGTCCTGCTAAGTGTAAACACAGATAAAATGTTAAAAAATTAAAAGCTATCAAATAAAGGGTTTCTGTAATTAGTCAAAATATATTCTATTTTAGATAGCAATAATTTCTTACAGTGGAAGAATGACTAAAAATGTGCAACTTTGTAGCACTTCAAAAAATTTTCTCATCAGCTAATACATTATTGCTTATATATGCAGGCAAAAATAAGGGACTTTGTGGGGTTTTTTTGTTTAATGCTGAATTTCCAGAGGCACCTAAATAAAAAGTCCAGTTTTCTCTCAGTTCTCAGTACTCTCTAATTTTTATTGTTCTTGGTTTTAGAAATAATTCCTCAATGAGATTAGGCTTTGTCAAAAATATGGCCCCAAAATGCTGCCTCTGGCCCATTTCAACACTGCTGCCTTAGCAGCTTTGGTAGCTAGCTGACTTCAGTGATCATGCAGTGGGTTTTCATTTAAGCTTTCCAGCTTCTTGCCTGTGGTGGTCTATTTGTTTCTAAAGTAGAAACATTTTCTCCACATGGGCAAAACTGATAAGTTCTCTTCCAGCAGAGAAATAAATTACATACTAGATGTAATGAGACATCAATGTCCAGTAAATGTCCCATTGCTTGTGCGAGTGGTACTGTGTGAGACAACAGTCAATAATTTTCTGGTAATTCTCTAATTCCTCCCCTCCCCAAAATTCCTTCTGTTAGGGAGTTACATTTGATGTAGCAGAAAAAAGCCCTGACAAGAAGTAAAACTTGAAAGTGCTGCAGGAAGTGAAGGGCTTTTGAAAATGAAGCAACAAGGAACTAACAAAAATGCCCATTTCAGTGGTGCTACCTTCAGGCCCTTCAAGACTTCACTGCTGATTAGGTAAGTTTGAGGTTTCATTGGCAGGGCTGCTTTGTCCTTTCTCACTGCTAAATGCGCACTTCTGTAGGCATGGTGTGATTCTTTAGTGTTATGGGAAATTTTATTAGTCTGCCTCCGTTTATTGGGAGAAGGCAGGGAGCAGCAGCATGATGTTTTAGTGCACATGGAAGGCTCTGGCAGTAGTGCTGCTCATTCTGGTGGCTGCTCAACATTGCGCTGGTCCCTGCAGAGCTGTGCTGGGAGGCACATGGAGCTTGTGGGGGAGCCTGTGCCCGTGTCTGGGGCAGCTTGCAATCAGAAGCTGGTGAAGATGGCAACAGTCATTGTATCCTTCCTTCTCCTCCTCTTCTTTTGCAATGCCGCAGCCCTGGTCTTTTGAAATAGCTATGATCCAAAAAATGCAGCTCACAGGGATATAAATAACCACACTAAAAGAACTAATTGGTTAGAGCATGGTGCTAACAACACCAGGGTCAGGGGTTTGATCCCCATATGGGCCATTTACTTGAGATGGACTTGGTGATCCTTGTCAGTTCCTTCCAATGCAAAGTATTCTGTGATTCTTGTGAATTATAAGAAATAAGATTTTTTTGTAAGTAAGGTTTATAGAACACTTTTTCAGCAGTTTGTTGCTCTTTGTTCACATCTATCAAAATCTCTTTAAATTGCTGTGTTTCCTTCTGAGAAAACAAGTCATATTCTGTGGTCTGCAAGCATAAGCAACTTAATGTCATTAAGCACTTCTCTGGATGCTTTTTTTCAAAGATGTTGTTCCCTTTATGGCAGACTGCAAGGCAGTGGCCACATTGGTAGCAAAAGTAGGCAAAAGTGGTATCCCTGTCATTGCTTAGACTGCTTTTCTCATATAGGACCCAGTAGAATTAAGAAAACCAAATTTAGTTAATTAGTATTTGCTTTCATTCCTCTTTAGACTGCTTCTTACAGGGGTGGGAGGAATGAGGGTGGGAAATTACCTGATTCTAAAAACTGAGTGATTTGTGAATCATTCTCAGAAGGTTTATTTCCTCTTTAAGAAGCCTCTCTCCCACTCCCTTCCAAAAAAACCTTCAAGTTCTCTTGTGCTCTTCAAGATGTATTTCCTGTCCTACTCCAAAGAGACATTTTCTGCCCACCCTAATCTAGCCAAAAGCAACTGTGAAAATACAAAGTGCATCGACTACCACTGAGTCATGTTGGAAGAATGATAAACCAGATGTGACATGGCTCAATCCATTTCACCTCTAATAATAAAAAGTCATGGATAGGAAGAACAAAGAAGCATTTCTTCAAAGGTTACTTTTATAGGTGATTACTCTTTATGAATTGCCATCGGAAAGAGTATCAGCATCCAGAAAAATTACAGTCTTTTACAAAGGTCAGGATTGAGAGTGGAAACTTGGTAAACACTTCAGCGTCATTGCTGAGTGAATGTAAGACAGACTGAGAGTGGTTATCCTTCCTACATTGATTATAGTATATGCCAGCTGCTCCATTTTTGATGCTTGGTTCCATTTCTGGAAATGCAGGGAGAAAAAAAACCAAACCTGGTGGGTTTCTTTCCTTGTTTTAGTTTGTGTCTGTGGTGTGTTTATAGTTTGGGTTTTTTGAACATGAAAATCCTGGCAGGTTTTTGTGAAGGGCTGGTTTCTTTCTTACAGCACTGTGTGATGCTTAGTTTGTTTTGCATGTGAATTGATGAATAGGGAGTAGAGAGAATGGCTGTACATTCCCACTACCCAAGAGATCTCTCCTGCCCTTTCCCTGCCCCCACACAGTGGTCAGTGAAGCAGCAGGCCCAGGCAGATGTGCACAGCCGTGTAGGGCTCTGGCTGAGGCAGCAGTGATGGGTCATGCATGGGTGCCTTTTGCGTTGCACAGGTGCCCAGCTGTGCATGTGTGCCTGCATGTAGAGCGACCATGCACCTCTGCAACTTGGCCGCGCTTGAGCAGGCACCAGCTGCTGGGGTAGGAAAGGGCCAGGTCTGTGGCCAAGTTACACAGGACCCGCATGGGGACCCCAGGAGCTTCCCTGCATGCACAGCCGGGTGCTGCGCACCCTTGGAGACCCTCTGGCTGTGGTGCTCAAGCTGCTGTGTGCTGGCTGCCAGGGCTTGCAAGTTGGTTGCAGGTGGTACTTGGCTGGGCCAGAACTGCGAGTGTGCAACTTGTGCAGCTGGGTCGGTGGTTGGGCTGGTGTCTCCTTGTCCTGGCTGCGCTGTATGAGACTCCCATCACAAGGCAAAGGAGTCTGAATCCCAGCAGATGCTCTAAATGGAGAGGTGACATTTTCATGTGAGAACTTCTACGTCTCAAGTGAAGATAGGAGTTAATCGGAATATTTTGCAATCTGGTGTTGATTTCAGTTTGCTTCTGTCCAAAACTTCACCCCCACTCCCCCCAAAAAAGGGAATGTTTTTCTAAAAATACAGAGATCTATCACTTAAAATGCTTTTCTGAGTGGAATGAAAGTTTTTCACTCTTCTGGAAATAGCTCTCTGTTCCCTTCCAGTATTTTGCATGCCCAGTTTTAATTAATATTGGGGGGAATAAAGGGGAAGATTCAGTTGAGTTGAGCAGAATAGCTCCTAAAAAATAAAACCTGGATGCTGGAGATGCTTGACGTTTTAGTTCAGCTTATGGACTTTCTGCCTAGGTGAGTGGACCTTTGCCCTGCACCTTGCTCTGAATTTATTAGGTGATTCCTTTTGAAAATAAGAATAGTAAAAGAATTTTTAAAAAAAGAAGTAAGAGCTATGCGCTTCAGTTAGGGTGCTCTGTCAGTTAAGGCTCAGAGTCTGCAATTTCACTACAGACAAAACTCCCATTTAAAGCAAAGATGAGCAGTGCCTGAAATCAGGATTGAAGAAGGAGCTATTGTGGTCATGCAGTCTGACCCCTCTAAGAACAGGGCACTCCTTTTCATTTAACAATCTGCTTAGCAGCAGCTGTTAACTTTTTGAAACAACCAAAATGCTTCAAAATATAAAGTGTTTGCTTCAGAAATGGGTGTCAGTTCTAAGGCATAACCATTTTTCTTAAGAAATCTTTCTCTTTTTTAGAAGATAATTACCAGTTTTATATTACAGACTCTGGTTATTATACTACACTTACAAGAGAAAAAAAAAACAAATTACAAAATTTCAGGCCAGTATTTCTCTTGCTTTCTAATGGATTACTATTGTTTTTCAAAGCAATGTCCTTTGATTTTAGTCTTGCAAAGTTTTAACTTTCACAGTCTGCAGAAGTAGTTGCAACTTCGTGAGTTAGAATACATGTCAACATAATACATCTGTTTTTTAAGAAGTACTAACTTTTTGAGAAAACCTAGGAAAAGTAGATGTCATTTCTGTTTAAACTTTGCGTCTCACATTAAGGCACAGTTCATCAGGACTCAGAAGGATTTGAAACTTCAAAAGTACACCTCCCGATTTGTGAGTAAAAGGGTCATTATCCATTATGCTTACAAATAAAGCAAAACACAAACGGAAAATCCACAGTAGATCACAAGCATCATTTCTATGCATTTAAAAGCATTTATTTTCAAAAGAGGTCTTGGCATGTAGTTTCTTTTCGCTGCAGTGTTTTTCACTATAGATGAATTTATACAGTCTTATTTATATATGTGGATATATTTGGAAGACTGTACATGTATTTCCTTGGGGTAGATCTTCACAGTTGACAGTGGTCAACTGTGGTATAAGTAGATAAAGAGAACTGTGTTGGTTATAAATAATTGTTCTTTGTGTGCTATGCAACAGCACTTTTTGGTAGTTCCATTTGCATGCAGAGTATTAATTAAGAGATAACTGTCACTGCAGGTTGGCTGCAGAAGGCTGCAGGATCCAGCAGAGAGATAAATGCCAATGCCAAGTCATACAGGTTGGAGAGCATACAGGAAGTCCATAATGAAAAATTAGTTTAAAATTAAAACTCACTTATTACTAACTTACTGTATTATATGCAGAGATGAAGAGGCCCAAAATACAGTTGTTAAGGGTTGTACATACCAGATGGGGGCCATTGAGGTTTTTTAGGGGCTTTTTGGGGTCAGTCTACATGGAATGCACTGGAAATTGAAATTTTGGGATGCGATCAGTAAACTTGTTAGGAGGGTATAGGTGCCCTTTTTAACAAGAGTGTGTACAGCTTTCAGCGCACTGGGAAGTCCTAGAACAGATTGCAAGGAGTCATCTCAGCTTGATTCAGAATGCTTCTAAGTGTCCTTCATGTTTGAAAGTGTTCTGGTTTCTAATTAATTTAGCCAGAAGACATGTTATTTCTGACCTTCAAAAACCACTGCCTGTCTCATCCAAGTTTTAAAAGATCCTTAAACTGTTTTATTAAAAAAAAAAAAAAAAAAAAAAAAAAAAATAAAAAAAAAAACCCACACACCCCTCTTTCCCT
>VZTI01003754.1:280762-460983 GCA_013397865.1 Struthidea cinerea | reverse complement strand
TTTTTTTTTGTTTTTTTTTTTTGTTTTGTTTTGGTTTGGTTTGGTTTTTTTTGGGATGAGAAAATATATTAGCCACAGGTTTCCATTTTTGTTGCATTACATGACTGAACAGATTTTCTTGGTATAGGCAGACTGGAAGAATAATTTTTTAAATTCACAGCCCTTCTCAGGTAGATCAGCAAATCTTGGAACAAGCCACTTCACATACTAAGAACCATTTCTGTCTTTTGATTGTTAAAATTTCACCTACAGATGAACCACTAGAGGGAGTTTGGAGAAATATTTTTCTTCAGATTGCACATCAGCTGGTTGGACGGAATTGTTTTGCCAAGCAAAACACTAACTTTGAGCTTCTCTTCCTAACTGAGTGGAATTTTGGTTTTGTGTCTAAAAGGCCAGTCTGCTAAGAGCAGTCGTGTATGTGAATTTGACACATTTGGATTAAGATCTTTAGAATTAATAATGATAACTTTATTGTTGCATGTTCAACTTGCTCAATATTTAATCTGTGAAGAACTCAAAAAAGTGGGCATGCATTGTCATAGTCATGGTATGTTACCTTGCTTTTATGCCTAGGAATATGAAATCTGTTAGAAAATATATGCATTGTCCAAAAGGTGGCCTGATTTAGTTCAATAAGTCAATATATTTAGATTACTATATCCTCCAACTCTTCCTCTATAAATGAAAAATGCAAAAGCAAGACAAAACTGCTAAAAATTTTGAATAGTCGGGATGATCTGCTTGCATCTCAGCCTCTTAGGAAGCTAGGAAGTCTTCATCATTCCTCTAGGTCTTGGTATTTTTGCTGCTTCTGAAATTTTGAACAGTTGCTTGCCAGTGAGTTTACCAACCTTCAGGAATGTTCCTTCATCTGTTTCATCTCAGACTAGCTAAATTAATTTCATCTGATCCCATGTCAAGTCTTGGCCTTTTAGCAGAACAACGTAAGAGGCACTTTGATTACAAGTAGGACAGGAGTTAGCACCATGGTATATGTTGAGACAGTTGTTCTTTGTAAGACTTTTGCTAAGCAGGAGGAAAACCCAGCATATTCTGCAAGTATGTGTTCATTTTCCTTTTCCCTCTCTCTGTCCACTGTTCTCCCGTCTCCTTTATCTGCAGATGTCTCATATTCACCCTTCAGTGTATATATGTAGTAGAAGTGTTTGCAGTTCCTGCTGTCAAATGTTCTTTCTCTCCACAAGATTAGACTTGTTTTTAGAAGTGCTTCAACTTGGTAACCACGTATACTGTATATATAGTGATTGCCATAATTTAAGTCGGGCTTGTTGGTTTTCTGCTGGATAAGGAGAAGATCAGAGGTGTTCGGGTAGTGGATTTCCATTTCTGCAATCAGCTGCAGGATCAGCGTTTGTGTTACTGGAAGAAAGATTTCTTTCACTCAGCACATATGTGAATATTGCTTGGATTATCTGCCTGATTTGCTTAGGGTTGGTTTCTCATAGCATATGCTGATGGCCTGTTGATGGGGAAAAAGTATGCTCTTTGTAAAACAGGGGAAAGCAGAATTTAATAAGTTAGCTACAACTTTCTTCTGCTTGATTATATACATGGCTGTGTAGCATTGCTTTCTAGTATGTGGGTCTCTCCAAATCTACCTTATCAAGTAAATATCATTTAATTGTGGCCTTTAGTATGCTATTACTTGATTATTGCATTTTCTTTAGCTGATACGGTAAGTAATGCAGCATGTGTAGCCCTTTCACAGAGAGAAGGGGTTTTTTCCACTAGTTTTTTTTTTCTCTTGCATCTTCACATAAACTTTCAATGCTATCTAATCTTAATGGGTTCAAAGTAAGTCCAGTGCCATATTCCAGATGACTTTGTCCAGTGTTTATGTTGGCAGAGGGTGAGGGATCACTGTTGAAGCATTTAGGGATAAAAAAAGGTGCTGACTGAAAACAATTATATTATTGAACTGCTTTCAGTTACATTGACTTTATTTGAATAGCAAGTTGAATTAACATCTCCTTAGTCTATTCAAAGATCTGATTGTTTTCCTTTAGAATGAGTTCATTGGATCAATGTAGTTTATTTGATCAGCTAACCCAAAATTTAAAGGATCTGAATATGTGTGTAGAATTATATTAATCTAACATGTTGGGTTTGATTGGCTTGTTTTGTTAACCAGTGGGAATTAGCTTCCTTTTCTGGAATTACCTAAAAGAGAAAAGAGGGGTAGTGAAATGTTATCAAATGCTTACCACATGAGAAGCTAAGGTCTTCATGGAGGTATTACTAGTGGCTTTAAAAATTCAGATCAAGTGAGGACGGTTGTGGACAGTTTAATAGGAATCATTTAATTTCTCTTAAGAGCGGTGTGTTATTAAGTCATGAAATTCAGGAGGAGATGAATTTTAGGACCATCCGTTATAACTCTTCTTTTACATAGCATCTCTGATTAATTCTACTTGTTCCTCTTCTTCAGGGTGCAGCTCAGTACATGGACTGTTCCAGCAGTCAGCCTATTTGCCTACTGATATTAGAACAATTTATTTGCTGTGTTTATTGTTTTTAGAAAGAGCAGCAAAATGGTTTACAGGAAATGGGAACATCTGAATGCATATGCAGGAATTAAACAGTTGTTTAAGTGAGAGGGAGAGTAGAGTGAAGTAGGAGCTGGGAGGAAAGGATTCTTGAATGTGACTGAGGTGGAGGGTTTCCTTATGTCATTAAGTCTGCTTATAAACAATAGAAGTCATGTAATACCTGTATTTACGCATCTTGATAAGTTTCTTAATCCTTTTCCATTAAAAGTTATATATTAGTCAGAATTTGGAGGGGAATTTATCAAAGTTAGTAGCAGCTTATCTTTTAACACAGAATTTAATATAATGAGAAATACAGTGCTAAATTATTAGTTTAAGCAGAGAGTATGAAGACAAGATATAGTTAATATTTAATGCTTACTACTGATGATGAAATTGAAGTGTCTGAGTTACAAACTCAGGTTTGAGGATTTTTAACACCTAAATTGGAAATATTATGGGACAACCATAAAATGAAAAATAGAGAAGGATGTATTTCACAGCAGCATTTGTATAGTGCATTTAAACATCAAGGTTCTCATGTTTCTTAATAACAGTTTGTGATGATAGTTTATCTAACGGGAAGATCTGAAAAAAATTCAATATAATATAAACTGGTTTTCAGTTGTCCTTGATCAAGGATCTGCCAGGTAATGCGCAATAAACAAGATTTTGCTCCAGCCACATGGGAATTGCAGATTGATGGGCTTTTCAGTTCAAAATGGCTAAGCCTTCCTACAAATTTGGAAATCTAGAGCACAACTCTGAATTTAAACTTGTGAAAGAGAAAAAATAATGTAATAAAGCTGGTTGAATGAAAACATATTCGAACTCTCTGCATTCAGAGGTCTCATTGTAGGACAGCTCACTCTACAGACACCAAATGTGCTGTGGCATAATTCTCCTATAAATTGAAGACTTTAGTTCATGATGACTCATTAGAATTTGATAGGAGAGCTTATATAAAAGTATCTGCCATACATAAATTATTGTTTTTATTATCCCACAATGTCAAGAAGCTGAGGTCAGAACCTTCTGCTTTTGTACAAGTACCTGAGACAATAGGTGTGCAGTGCTCAAGCCTGGCACCAGTAAAGACCATATATAACACATGTACAGAGCATAGGTGTGAATTTCATTAGGTGTTTGTTAGGGGTTTTTTACTCTTCAGATTTTCCCTCCATCTCTCATGTTTTATTTTTCTGCACAGATACCACAATTCATGTATAACCAGCATAACTAAACAATCTGCCTCACTTCCACCTCTTTCTTTCCATCAAAAACAAAATGAAATGGAAATGTGATTGGAAGTACACACAGGGATTTGTGTTATAAGTTAGTGGAAGATGCAAATGACTTTTAAGGCATCTTTTCTTCCCTTGCAGCTTGTGTGAGGGCGGGAAGAGGAAACTGGAATTTCCCCCTTCCTACCCAACTGGCTTGTGAGAAGGTTGGAAATAATCTATGAATATTGAAAAGGCCCGTGGCAAATTAAGTCTTAGCTGATGTGGAAGTACCTTGTGTGGCTTTCTGGTAGTCCTGCTTTAGTGCCTACTAAACACTTCCCAGTCCTTATTCCATCTCTGCTTTGCCACAGTTATTCCACAAAGGGAACTGCATGTGCTGGTGAACTAGAACTTGGCAGCCAGGCTGTCACCTGCCATGTAATTTCACAGGAGGAGTTCTTTTGATTTCGTAGAATATCCTTAGTTGGAAGGGACCCACGAGGATCATCAAGCCCAGCTCTTAAGTGAATGGCCCACACAGGGATTGAACCCACAACGCTGGCGTTATTAGTACCATGCTCTAACGAACTGCATTTTAGTAGTTTTGATTTTTGGGGGGCAAAATGAGGGGAAGGGAGCGTGGGAGGGTTCTAGGACACAAGGAAACAAACATGAGGTCATGAGAGTGAATGCTTAAAAAGCTATTTGGGCTTTTTTCAGTGAAGTATAAATTTACTTCTTTTTTCTTTTCATCGTTCTCAGAACTGGCAGTCATCTGAAATCTCTGAGGGTATCCACATGCCTTCTTTTCATTGTTGTCTTACACATTGTTTAATGAGATTTTTATCTCAAATCTCATAATACATGATAAATTAAGTTTTGTCATTGTTGTATCAGTACACACAATTTGTCCTGAGGTCTGACACTGGCCCTCAGACACGTTACTTGAAAAATTAACTCAGACCTGTTTGTTTTGAAATAGTCTGTGATAATAAATTAGGACTAATAGTTCAAACTAGGAGGAGTTGTATTGAAGAACATCATGGGGATATGCTATAATCTTGATTTTATTTAACATCCTCATTAGTTATATGGATGAAGGAGTAAAAATGGCACTAAAAATTTCCCAATGATACTAAATAGCAAGTGTTCTGAGTGCCAGCTAGCGACTAAATGTTAATAGAAGAGGGCAAGGAAAGACCATTAATTGTATAGCCAGAAACTAATAAAATGAAATTAGAACTGAAAAATATAAGCTGGTTTGAAATGCGGGGTATTCAGGAAAAATCTAAGGAGAAATGGTGATAGAGAGTTTTAATTAAGCATAAATCTGCAACATGGTCTGACTCACGAGTTACAGTTTGAGCTGGGTATGCAAATATCTCAGCAAAGAGGAATTCCTAGACATAGCATCAATGGAATATAAGATTGAAATTCGGTCATCTTGCTTTGTCGAAGTTCTTGTCAAATTCTCTTATTGCTCTTTATTTTCAGATATATTTGTATGAAAACAATTATGAGGTTAGAGGTATTACTGTATGGGAATAGGTAAGTGATTAAACTTTGACTCAATACGTGGGCTAAGAAATAATTAATTGCTGGCAAAGGGAAGCTAATTACCAAAGATAGAATGGAACATGTTGCATGCAGTGTAGAGATACAATTAAAAGTAATAGGATGAAAATAAGGAAAGGGAAGATTAGGCACATTATTAGGAAACACTGTTTAACAGTGGACTACATTAAGATATCTAAGTCTGTCCCAAGGAAGTGACAGAAACTCTGTCACTTTGTAACATGAAATTAAAATAAATAAAAATGTAAGTCTTACTGGTGAGAACAAACCTACATTCAATTAGGAGAAGGCGGACTGAGATAACCTCCTGGAGCTTTTCTAGTAATACTTGCGTGCATTTCGAATCAGGGATATGTGAGTTTGTAGTTTATGACAGAGATTTTTGTACTAAGCTATGGCTAAGTGTGTTATGCTGGCAGCCTGCATGTTGAAATGCATTGCCTGTTTAAATGTAACAGAAAATGATTTGTCCAGTAGCCCAGACTTCACTCTGAAATTGTCCAGACCTTACGCAATACATCATTTGCAAAACAGCCGCTTTCCCTTCCCACGTGCTGGACCATTTTATATCCTGCAAAATTGCAAAATAAAATTCCCAGCTCCCAGTGAAAACTGCCAATGTCTTCTGGGCATGTACATATTCATGTAAATATTTTGTAAGCAAAAATGTTGGATACCCATAAATTCACAAAGCCCGTGATGCTGAATAGAGGTATTTGACAAGCTTTCTGTAAATACAGAATAAGTTCATGTTATAAAAATACATGGCTGACGTTTTTTCTCAGGCCAGAGACAGTTCTGTTTCAGCCAGTGTGTAGCAGTGCTTGCAGCCTTCCTCGGTAGCTACAGAAGCACGTAAATCTCTTACGGTCCAACGTCAGACATTGCAGGAAGGCAAACATCTTTCAGGTACTACAGATCAACAGATTTATCTGTTCCAGCTCCTTGGGGCAAATGTAGTTGCCTTAAAAACTTGAAAAATGTGCCTTGAATGCTAGCCAGTTTATTTTTTATCTCTTTTTGATATTTGATTTCAATTTCATGAATCCATCTTTTTACCCTCTTTCATTGGTTTTTAAGCCAAACTTCTGTCAACATTGTTCTCTTAATGTACAAAAATGTACATTTGTTCAGTTTAATTAAGCATTCAGTCTGTTTGCCAAGAGTAAATTACAGTTCCCCAGTCTCACCCTCACCCCTCCAAAATCAAATTTTGCAAAGTGGTGGGCAATTACTTCTCATATCTGATTGTTGTAAGTCATGTTCTGCTCTTAAGAGATTTTTGTAGTTTTCAATCTCTGTTACTTAATAGAAGAGCCAAGACCCAATTATTTCTCCTCAGATTGTGGCCTTTGTACCCTTCAAAGAACAGTCTCCCCCACACCTCCTGTATCATTAGCTGCAAAATATCTTTCCAGAGATGATTTTGGCCTTTTCACAAATCAAAGGATTCAGAGTGACAAATTATCCATCTTATACTCGAATGTGTGCCAGATGGGACAACCTGCCAACTGTGTATCATAGTGCAGATATGATCTGATGTAGAGACATTTCCTCCACTCTTCCTTCCCCATCAAAAATCATATTACAAAAAATCATGCAGTTTAAGAAAATCTGTGAAGATAAATTCATTCTGAAATACAGTGAAACATAAAAGCAGAATATCATTTTATTGAAGGAAGAACGCTGCACCCAAATGTCAGCTCACTTGAAGTGAGCTAACGTGTACCTGGCGTGATAGATGAACATAAGAGTCAAAAATGCATCCTTCCCTCTTGCCAGTGCTTGCACACACATCGTTTCCTTTGACTGCTTGATTACAGAACAGACATTCCTAATTGCAAGATAAGGAGCTTGAATTTGAATTCTGTCACAGTTTAATGGAAGCGTCCTGAAGTCGCAGTCAGGAATGACGATGTACTGCTTTGTGCAGAGAGTAGGCTGTAAGAAACTTATGGTAGAAATTAATCTGTAATACAGAAGGTAAGAGGAGAAGGAAACAGTCACATAGAGAGTTTATTTTCATTATAAATTACAAAGCTGAGGACTTCGCCCAGGTACTGCTTATGCTGACTTCCAGAGGAACAAATGTTATGCAAGTGCACAGCAAATAACTTGTATGAGATGAGGAGCAGATGCAAGTGTGTCACATCATCACATTAAGCTCTTTTATTTTGATTTTTTGTTATTTTATTTTGGGGAAAGGTCTAATATTTTTAACTCTGTACTGCAATGCAAAATGTTTTTTTAAAAGCCTTTTTTAGAAAGGGAGGGCTCAAGATCCTACACATGTTCCCATGTGCTCATCACTTGGTGGCAGCAGTCTGAATTTACAGTTTTACAAGCCTTTCTATCAGCTCTAATGCTCACTAAGCCTTGATGGATTTGTGAATACAAAAGTTCTTCCAGAAACATAGAATGAGTTGGAGGTTGTGAGGTTTTAATAAAATCTTGATTTTTAAAATATTTTTAATTTTTTAATACCTAATTTATTCTATAGTTCCAATGATTGCTACAGTTACTGTGCTTCTGAGGAATTGCTATTGGATTAAATGGAAGTTGCCAGTGGGGGGGTTAATACAGAAATCAGGTCATTGTAATGCAACTGCAACATATGTTTTATTCTGTAGTGTTGAAAAGTTCCTGTAGTGAAAAAAAATAGATCATTTGACAAAAATAAAAAAATTTCTGATTTGTCTTCTCATTGCCTTTTGGTTTCCATTTAAGCTCTGTTGTGAGTGGCTGTAAATTGGAGGATCATGTTTCAGTGCTTTAAACGTGCTGCTTGCTGAAAGTAAACAGGACTCTTGCAAATTCTGCTGGCAGGTGCTTGTTGCAGTCTTTCATAGGAGAAATGCTAAGGATTTTGTGCTTGAGTCACTGAGCAAAAAAAAGTAACATGCATTGGATGATTGTGAAAACAGCTTATCTCAGTTGCTTCAAAAAGTGAAAGGCTAAACATTTGTCACCTTTAACATCCTTTATCTTTTTAAATATTATCAATAGTTTTAATAGCTTAAGGACTGTGCTTAAAGCATGTTTTTTCTGCTCTTCTCTCTCATACACAAAAGAATTCTCCATTTAGTATCTTTCTGTGTCTGACGTAGCATTGACATGAATTTATTTGTCACTAACCCATTTGGAGTACACAGGAGTAGTAACCCCGCTTTTTCAGAATGGAGAGATCTGACTAGAAGGCACATCAGCCTTCCTTTGTCATGCAAGTCCAAGGATTCCTGTTGTCAGATGCAGTGGGCATGAAAGCAGCAATTTTACAGCACAAAAACTCCAATAACATTTACTGCGGTTGGCTGAGATTGCAATGCACACAGGCACTGCTCAGTCTTGGTTGCTTAAGCACCAGCTTCCCTTGGCTTTTTGCCAGCCTGCACGCTCCAAAGAGACAAGTCCTTTAAGGCGAAAGAGTTTTCCTTGTAACTTGCTGTGGGGTAAACAGACCATTCAGGCATAGTTTATTGCATTACATACTTGACTATGCATACTGGAATGCAGCAAAGTAATTGGTAGAATTATTTTAATCATTAGAATTCATAGGTACGAGATATGTTCTCTGAGCCAGGAGGGAGGGGGGGGAAAGAAAAAAGTAAAGATGTTTCTGTCTGCTAAGTTGCTGATCATTTATTACAAAAGACTAAAAATATTCTCTCCATGGGAATTCTGTATGTTTACACTAGTATGCCTGCTACAATTACAGAAAACAGAATTAATTTGCCTCTTTATTGCTATTCTTCTCTTGAAGATAAATCCCATAACAGTTAGCAGCAAGATACAGTGTCAAAGAACAGTTCTGTTTATGTAACGGGATACTTTGTTGTCATTAAAAAACTGAAACAAAACAAAGTCCTCAATTTGGAAATACTGTAATTGCAGGATACTTGCAAATTAAAAGGAAGTCAGTTACTGTAAATTTTGCCGTCATTCCAACTCGTCTTTGTGTTGAAAGGTACTCTGTTTTGCAGGGATCAGCAGTAAACTTATCCCATTATTGCCATAACCTGGAGACTCCACATGAAATAGTCTCTTAAATATTACTTTGTATGCATTTCTTGAAGCTTCAATTTAACACTGCAGTAGCTATTCAAACAACATACCATGGAATTTATTTGTAATAAAGCCTGTATATCTGAATATACAGGAGGCTGACTTGGCTATCACTGAGTACAAAATATCAGCTGCTGCTGGTTGAGTCTTTTGGTTCATTCAGAAAGGTTCAAAGCAGAGTAAAGCTTTCCCTTGATTTTGTTGCTAGTAGTTGGTGTAAGTGAGCTTGTTTTTCTGCTCATTGTTAAATGCAAAGACCACAAGGGGTTTTTGTTGAATGCTCCCTTCTTCCTCCTCAGTGGCATCCTACAGTGTGTTCAGGAAAGCTTTAACATACTGGCTGCGGCATTTCTTGAGTCTCTGGGTTACTTTCTGGTAGCTTGTCCTCTGCTGAGTGGTGAGAAGGCGAGGGTAGGGGTGACCTTGCACCCCCATCTCTGTGTACACCAGCTTCGAAATTGCTTCAGAAAGCAAGTGAAGCACTTCTGATGAATTGCGCTTTTGATTCTTTGAATCTGCACAGCGTCTCCATCAGGTTTTTACAGCTGGACTCTTCCTGTAATTGCTACTGGGGTGAGATGCACAACATGGGGTTTTGAAGCTAAGTACTTACATTGTTTTACTGGCCAAAAATGCATAACATAGAGGGAGTGACAGACTTCATGAAATTCACACTTATATATCTTCATGTTCTTCACCCCTTTCCGACATGCTGCTGATTTGCCAGCAGGCGCTCTAGATGGGGATTAAAGAAATAGAAAAGCTGGAAGATACAGTTTCTTAAAGCAGTCGTATATTAGTAAAGAATTTGTTTGTTATGAATGTGTGATATATGTCCAAAGATCTGTTTATTTTTATTGGTACTGAAAAATTAGAAAGAAACACTTCACCATTTAAATCTTGTTGACATCAGAATATAGAGTAATGCTCAGAAAAAAAGTATTCACCATTAGAAACAATAATTGATACCTCATAATTTTCAATTTCCAAGTACTTTAGATCTTAATGTGCCTTCAGGTATGCAGAGTTTTTGGCATATTTACCTGGCTAATTCAAAAATAACAGGTGTTTTTCAAGCCTTTTTTGTGCATTTTTCAAGTGATACAGTATAAAGTTGTCATTTACGCCTTGTAATGTATGGTTCTCAAAATTTCAAAATTCACTGCAGTATTTTTCTTCAGATATTCTTCCTGATCTATTTCCTCAAGGGCTTTAATCAGTGGTGTGTAATGTGGAATATTTTTCTGTTTGTTTATAGTTTTGTATGAATAACTCGAAATAATTGGCATCAGAACGCACCACAGCATCATGTATGGATCTCTACCTCGCTCAAGTTGAATTATTTCTTATTTTAATCGATTCTACTATTTAAAAGTCTTTGTTGTCTCTCCTAATTGTAGTGAATTCTGGCTGTTGTGTACCTAAGCCAGTAAACAGGAAGGCAGAGATGGAGGATGGGTTAGTTCTTTTTAAAACTCCTTTCTAGCTTCCAGAAAGCCCTCCAGAATAAACTGCTTTGCAAGCCTTCTGGACTGGAGGCCCTGAGGGACATTCCTAGGCAGGGTGGAGGAATCAGCCAGTGTACTTGCATTGTTTTGAGCCTGAAAGGGAAATTCTTCCTTCCCCTATTACAGAAATTTATACTGTTAGCTAGACATTTAAAATGGCTAGTTTTGTAGCGAAAGACCAGCAGAATAACTACCAAGTAAAACAGTACAGCCTGCCCACATTCATCTAGTTGCTTTATCAGTAGCAATAGTCATTCAACATTTCTGTTAAATAAATTTTTCTGGAAGTTCTTTTGAAATGCTCTTGAGCTTTGGTTGCAGCTTTGCTTCATTATAATCTAATAACTTTTTATGATCATGGCCACAACAGACCAGGGTTTTTTTCCCCTTTGTGTATATAAAATTGCTTGAGAGACAGTTAAAATTCAAACTAGTAGAGAATGAAATACACTTAGGCATTTAAACCACATATCTTTAAAAGTAAGTACCCTATAGTACCAGTTCTGTGTTAGGGAAGCTGGGGAAGCGTCCATATCCTTCATCCATGCTTTAGCAATGTTGATGTTCTTGTATGGTGTGCTGGCCCAGATTTAATCTGTTCTGTCATATCTTAGGAACAGACAGTGACTATAAATTTTGCACCTGGAATCTTAAGCTACCACGTATTTATGTATTTTTGAGTGATGGATAGGGTTCTGCTTCTACAAAAAGTTCAAGAAATTTGAAGGCAGAAAGAAAATCAAGAGAATGATTAAAACATTGTTTGGGGCGGTTTTGTGTATTGTTAGTAGTATATAATTTTTCTGTGACACTAATCCTGAAATAATCAAATGCAAATACTAAATAGTCTATAAACAATGCACTAACCTTTCATCTTAGTGATGATGATTAGTGACTCTCAACTTGCACAAGTGTAAATAATGTCTTATATCCTGGCAGAATTAAGTTGTAGTTAATATATGCATATGTTTCTGTTTCCTGTTACTGCACTCCCATGATTACAACAGAACTGAAAATGTATCTAAAGAAATGTGAAAAGCATATTCCTGTGGTTACAAAGACTTGAACAATTCAGTGGCATTTGCAGACAGCCTTTGGGAAAACCTCTTAAGAGGTATGAGGTACAGAAACCTCGAGATGCAGTGCTCTTTCACTGCTGCATCAGTGCTGCTCTAGTGCTGTTTGATTCTTTTGGAGATGTTGAGTAGCAAAGGAAAAAAAATAATAGCAGATGCAGTATTTCCACCACTCAAAAACATGCTCTCTAATGTAAGTACCAGACAGCTCCTTTGCCATGATTTCTGCCTCCAAGTGCAAAGCTCTGTTGCTTTGTGGGTTAACAGCCCTAAAATGGTGTGCTGTTTCCATTACGCTGTCTGAATCTCAGAAGGGAAGGAGGTTGCCCCTTCCCGTAACTGTTAATAGTGTCCGTGAGATACGAGCAAAGCCAAGTGGTGATGCAGCAAAGCCTCTGATTTGAACATACTAGAAAACTAGATCCCTTTTTATTGGTGTATTTGTTGTTTGCCATGGTAGGAGTAAAGGTTTCCGTTGCTGCTGTGGAATATCAGTCGGAAACTAAATACATGAATAAGGTGCTCATCTGTACCCCGTATCAATTTCTAATGTTGTTCAGATGTCTTACTGAGGAGCCGGCATGCATCCCCCATTCCACTAGAAGCATATGCAGCTGATTAGGAGACAATTTTTTTCTAACACCACACATCATCTTGGAAAAAAAGGCAGGGAGATGTTCTTTTCAGGCTCTTTCTGAGCCAAACTGCAGGTAGCCACCTTGAGGCAAAGCAGGGAAGAAATGACTGTAGATGAGAAAGTAGAGATTGTCATGGACTCCTCTGCCCTTAACTTCATCCTTCATGACTCATCTGTTTAATGCTCCTTAAGCAGTCAGAAGTGCTGGGGAATGCCATATAATCAAATCTACAATACAACAGATGCAAACAGGCACAAGCCATTTACTCCCTGAAGTGATCTGTATGCATGGATGTGATTTTTTTTTTTCCTTTTCCTTTTCATTCTTTGGAGAGGTTGGGTATTGGGTTTTTTGCTCTTGTTCCATCTTAGTTTTAATCCTTCTTATCCTTTAAGTGTGCTCTTTTAATTTCCTCCTTTCCCTCTTTTTGCCCTTCTTCTTTGAAAGCATCTTTTTCTTATTGATTAAGTCATTTAACCTTTATTAGACCATACCATGCCACTCCATCCTAGTTACTACTTTCTCTTTTATCCTTTTTTTCCTCTTTTTTAATGGACTCTTTTCATATCATTCTCTCCTTGTTCAGGCTTCCTACGTCCCCTTCCTCATTCCCTTTGTTGTTCTCTCCATGGGACAGGTATATCTCATGAAAAGGTGCTTTGTTCAGAATGTATCTGCCTTGGGGCAGCTGTTTAATGAAAAAATCAGCTTTCCATCCCATGCTTCTATCCCTCTGAAGCCCGACGCAATAAATGCCAATTACAGTTCTACATAATTAAAATAACCATGTCATATTTCTTTTTTAATATTAGTGACTTCACATTAAAGGAATGGAATGCTATGCAACGTGTACATTTTTTGAAAAAAAAAATAATAATAATTTTGCTTCTAATCCATATTACAACACTTGTTATCTAAAATTTTCTTTAACCCTTCTTTTCTGTTCTGAGAATAGTCCAGCCATCTGTAGAAGGGTCAGCAAAAACACAAACATGAATACTTAGAAGTGTAGTTCCTTTATAATTGGGGATGAAAACTAACATCCTGCCTGCTTCTGATCCTTCTTATCCTGTTGTGGCAGGAAAGCTATTAGAAGAGATGAAAATTGATCAGAAAAACCACGCAGTCTTTTCTCTTGATGGCTGCTTTGGCTGTTGGGAGAATTTGCCACTGCAGAGAGGCCAGAAGATACAGAACAGTATCAATCTTATGTGGTTTTAACAGGGCTGGATAATCTTAACCTTTTGGGTGCTAGGCTACTTGTCTGCCCTATGGAACTGAGATGTTCCTGAATACCTTAATAGCCTTACAAGAGGATTAAAAGCAGAAATGAAGGATATGTTGGTACTGGTAATGGTACTAATTTCCCCAAATGTGACCATTTTTGCTGTAGAGTAGCTGTTTTCAGACTTCTTGGTGAGATGCTCCCACTTGACCTGAAATGTCAGAGTCTTTAATGTGTGAATTTGATATGAAGTGGCTCTTTACAGTCACTCTGTGAAAGTTAACATCTGGATTTGTGCTTTTCTCCGGCCATTTTCTCCACCTTTTTTATTTCTACTTTATACAGTTTTGTACGCCTGATGTTAATGCACGATATTGTGCAAATGGCTAGATTTTACTAGCTGAAGCTAACAATTGGTGCAGAAGCAAATCTGTTCTAGAAATAAAGATCTTACTCCCCCCAAATGTTGTTAATATTATTAGATTATATTTTAAAATTCATATATTTAACAGACAAATGTCAAGTTTGGAATTTCAAATTTATCTGCAGACATCAATGATATAAATTAATTACTGAAAGCTGTATTAGGAACCATGTTCTCTATTGTGTTTCACGCTCACTTCATCCCATTAGAGAAAGTATTTTTGTTCAAGAGGTGAGAGGCAGTCAGCAAGCAGGACTTAAGCAGAAGTGCTGTGTATAAGAATGCTTTTTGCGTAAGTGGAAGGATCATAATATTAGAGTGGCATCAGGATATGATTTCAGTGACAGTGACATGGTCGTGTCTGCGTGTGAGATGAATGATTAACTGTTGGACAAAGGATAAAAGAGTTTAAAAGTGCTGGAAAAAAACCACTCAGCATTTTATCTACAGTATGGAAGCTTTTACCAAAAAAAAAAATAACCTGTCTGGACACACACCACTGCCTTGGTGACTCTCACATCACACACAAGTGAGATCACACCTGAGGGTGCTTTCCACCCCTGAAGGAATGTGTGTCCCCAGAGAAAGCTCAGTAGTTAGTTTTACCCAGCAATTAATCCAGAAGTTACCCCCCAGCTCCCCAGCCGGCTGTCCCGCAGCATCCGAGGGGTCTGGCGAGCAGTGCCCTCGGCCACTCACCCTCCAGGCGTGAGCATGGCAGCCCTGCAGAGCAGCCCTCGGGCTGTGCTCCTGCTTTCCCCAGGGCTCCCGTGGTCACAGGGAATTAGCTGCCGTTGTCATGCCGAGTGGATGAACGTCTGTGGCATAGATGAGCAATCCAGGATCTCTTCTAATGCTCAGGTTGTGTGGCTGGGACCAGTGTACTTTAAAGAAAATATGGGCAGTAAAGTTCTGAGGCACCCTGCATAGTAGTCAATGGGGAAAAAAACCCAAACAACAACAACAAAAAAAATCCAGAATTGCTTTTTGAAGAGAATTTCACAAACAAGATAGCTACTGCTTTTGTGTCCTCGGACAGAAGTTTCTCTTGGATGCCTTTGTCCTTCCCTTGTCAGACTTTTTTCTCAATTTTGTTTTAAACATCTTTCACCATTCTTCCTTCAGTATTTTGTCATTGTCTTGTGTGCTAGTAGAAACATCTTTGACATGTCTGAGTGCTTGTGTCTGCATATTTGCCATTGTGCTTTGTTTTTTCCTTTCCCAGATGTTTGCATTTTTAAGGGATTTCATCGCATAGAGGCTATTATTTCTTTTTTTTTTTTTTAAAGGAAGGAGGGGAATACTTAAATTGTTTTTCTTAAGGCACAAGGAAATTAGCTTATAATTTTTTTTCATCTGCTGTCATATTTTAGAAACGTACGAGAATTTTACTTGTGATTATATTATCAGTTTATCGGTCCAGTAATTTCTCCATCATATTTCCCAACCATATGTTCATATGTTCAGCATGTCGTTATTACATGTATGGTGCAATAAAATACTGTGCAACAGAACAAAGTGAATTACCCAGGGTATATTAAAGTTTACAATGAATCACATAAAAAACTGTGGGGAAAATGAAGAAAAAACCCCAGAGGGGGTTTCACATTATTATAATCCCTCAAATCTGTATGTCCCTTTAATTTTTTTTTAATTATAGACATTTTCTTCTGTAGTTTTCTTACTCGGTATATAGAAAGCAGACACATTGACTCTACAGAAGTAACTACCTTGTAAAGGAAAGACTTTACAAGAGTGTAATTCCGTTAATACAACATTTTGAACTGATTAATGGGACCAATATAATTTTGTATCTCAGAACTAATAGCTTGAGTTATTTTTTTCAAAATTGTTCATATTTTATTGGCTATTTATTTACTATTACATTGCTTTTCAGATTTATGGAAAGTACTTGTAATTATCATGTCCTTCATTTGATGCAATGAATATATTTTACTGGACAGCTTTATGCATTCAGTGTTACATTTTCTGTTTTGCAGCTGAAGACCAATTTCCTAATTGCTCTTGTGCATGTAGTTGTTTTGAGGTCTTTTTCTAAGCTGCTGTGATTTTTTGCATTTACATGTTAGGCATGTGTGATGGGGGACTAAGCCTATGATTTTACAAGTTAAAAGTCTCAAGCAAACTCTCATTAGCTACTCTTGTAGTTTTGAAGACTGCAACTTTACATTGCACCATATACTTGCAATTGAATTTTAAATAATAATTTGTAGATCAAAATCCATTAGTTGTTAGTACAGAAGCAAACTGTTTGTGGAAACTTTTCCAAACTGTTAATTGAAATTTCCGTACTGCTAAGAGCAAAAGCAAGAAAGGAATACTTTTCTGCCTGGGGCTTTTGTGATCATATACCACAGAGATAGGAGCTGTATACAAGTTTATCTTTTATAGACAGCACTTTGTGTTTAGTCTGAACCCAATGATTTTAAAACTTCCTTGGAAGAATCATTTTTCTCTTGCAAGTAATAAACATGCCACATCCTTAAAAGACAAAGTGTGAGACATAGTTGTAATTGCTCCGTTTTGGTGCCAAGAATAAGTGGTTTGAAGAAAGCTTAGCACCCTTATCCCTAGGGAGATATAAATTATCACAGGCAACACCAGTCACAGTAACTTCTCACTTGTGTGCTAGTAAACAGTAAGAACATGTCACAAGTATAACAGATATTCATAAAGTAATAAAATGTATTTCTGACGTGTATTTATATTTTTATTAACAGTAAGTTTGTATGTATATGCACAAACACCCAGAGTATGGTGTAAAATATTCATATTCCAAGAGCTGTAACAATGCTGCAAGTATCAAACACAATATGATTTATTCTTTATTCGGTAAGAGCAGATGTATTTCCTAGAGCTGTGCTCCTCACTGTGTTCCTGTGTGAATACAAAAAGAATTTGGGGTGAAGAGGAACCTTATTACTGTAGTAGTAGTAGTGAGACTGAGCCTAGTAAGTACTTTTCTTGAATGTTCTTTCTTGATGTTTACTTTTCAAGTAAGATTTTATTTGCTCAGTAATGATTCTTGTGTGTGAGTTTCCCTGTTTCCACCAAAAAAAGGTAAGTAAATGCAGTAGAGGAATGGTGGATATGGTTAAGATCAGGCCTTAATGAAATGGCCTAGTTGATAGATACTGAGAATACTTTAAATGGGGACAAACCCATCTGCATAGAAACTAGTCTGCTTTTCTCTCTTGTTCTGTGTGCACAAACTGGAAAACTCAAAGTGTATCTCTGTTTAGTGAAAGTTGTTTCTGATGCAGAAGAGACACGTACCAACTAGTGTTGACTTCTGTGGCTTAAGTACCAGTAACCAGAATTACTCTGGTTTTATCAGGAGGAAGAAACCGTTATAAAGCTGTTTAAGATGACTGGTATTAGCAAAAGCCTCCACCATTAAACAAACTACTGAGCACTTTCTCTAGGGGGAGTAAATCTTTGCCTATGTTCGGCAAAGATCTGTACCAAGTGCAATGCAGTTTGGAGTGTCTGGAGAGTTTATCATGTCAGAGGAGTTCGCACATCCTAGTGTACACAAACTTGATGAGTTGACCAGCTGGGACTATGAAAACTGACATGAGATTAGCTGTACATGTAACTGTTATAGAAAATGACACTGGCATGAGCAGCAGCACATCAGCCATCAAATTTCTTGCTTGGGATTTACTAAAGAAAAGGTAGCATAATCTCTCACTTCAGTATATGAGTCATTTATTTTGATGGCCCAAACGTTTTCATCTGTATTCTCATAGTATGAGGAATATTCAGTAGTAGCCCCATGGCCTACATTTGGGTGAGGATTGAATATAAACAGTCATAAAGCAGGAGTCGTGCCTCTGGCAGATGTGATGTTTTTCTGCACTTTAATGTTTTGGAGACATGATAAATAATAATCCAATGGCATTTACTTAAAGAAGCTGCAAAGCTCCTACTGGAAAGAAACAATGAACAAGATTTATGTCAGGTCTCTGAGCTTGAATGAGGCATGGGCCCAGGGGCATTGCAAGTGCCTTCATTTTATATACTTTCCTACTAGTCTGACTCAGCCCCCAGGTTATTGTCAGACCTAGTCAAAACCAGGACATGTTCATCCATGTGGTTGTCTGCTGGCCAAGGGTAGACCTTTTGCATGCCAGCAACCTCAGCCAGCTGGGTTCTAGAAAAAACATATCCACTTTGATTCATGGGATAAGAATGTAAGTTTCTTGTATCTAGACTTCCAGGATATTAAGGTCTGGCTGTGGTAGCTGCATGTCATGGTTTAACCCCAGCCAGCTACTAAACATCACATGGCCACTTGTTTACTCCCCTGCCCTAGCAGGATGGAAGGAAGAGAATTTGTAACAGGAAAAGGGAGATAGCTTGTGGGTTGAGACAAGAGCAGTTTAAGAGTCGAATTAAAATATAATAAGAAAAAATAAATTGTAATGGAAAGGAAAATAACAAAGATAAAGATAAGTAAAGCCCATGAAAGACAAGTGATGCAAATGAAAAGAATTTTGCTCATCACCAACCAACTGTCCCTGAGCAGTGGCTTCCCAGCCAACCTTGCCTCTAGTTTACATGCTGGGCATGACACCCTATTTTATAGAATAGCCTTTTGACCAGTTTGGATCAGCTGTCCTGGTGTGTTGCCTCCCAGCTTCTTGTGCACCCCCAGCCTCCTCACTGGCAGGGTTGAGCGAGGAACAGAAAAGGCCTTGCCTCTGTAAGCCTTGCTCAGTAATAATTAAAACATCAATGATTTATCAACACTGTTTCTGGCACAAATCCAAAGCACAGTCCCATACCAGCTACTGTGAAGAAAACTATCTTTACCCCAGCCAAAACCAACAGACTCTCAACTTCTTATTCCGTTTAAGTCATGTTCAGGTCTCACAAATTTCAATACATCCTCATTAACCATGATCCTCATTAATCATCACATAATCGTATAACCAGTGTTAAGGGGTTGGAATGGACCTTAAAGATCATCTAGTCCCAGTTCCCCCTGCTATGGGCAGGGTTACCTCCCACTAGACCAGTTTGCTCAAGGCCTTATCCAACTTGGCTTCAAACACTGCTAGGGTTGGGTCATCCACAAACTCCCACAGCAATCTGTTCTGGTGTTTCACCCTCACAGTAAAATTCTTCCTAAATTTCTTCCTAATATCTAACCTAAATTTCCGCTCTTTTAATTTGTACCCGTTACTCCTTGTTCTGTCACTACAGTTCCCGATGAAGAAGCCTTCTCTGCCTTCCCTTTAGGCCTCCTTCAGATACTGGTAGGCTGCTATGAGGTCTCCGCACAACCTTCTCTTCTCCAGGCTGGACAGCCCCAACTTTCTCAGCCTGCCTTCAGTGCTCCAGTCCTCTTATCAACCTCATGGCTCTCCTCTGGACTTGTTCCAACAGTTCCACATCCTTCTTATGCTGGGGACACCATAACTGTACACAGAACTCCAACTGCAATCTCACCAGAGCAGAGTAGAGGGAGAGAATCACCTCCTTCAAGCTGCTGGCCGTGCTGCTTTTGATGCAGCCCAGGGTTTGCTTGGCTTTCTGGGCTGCAAGTGCACATTTCCTGGGTCTTGTTGAGTGTTTCATCAACTGCCAAGTCTTTCTCCACAGGGCTATTCTCAACCAACCTGTATGTGTGCCTGAGATTGCCACAGCCCAGGTGTAGAACCTTTGATACAGTATAGAGATATCATTCCTTTAGTCTATGAACCACCCCTGTGAAGTGTCTGTAAAAAGTCCATAAATACCCATGAATGTCCCCTGAGTTCATTTAGTCCATCACTTGGTGCTCCATCTGTTCTAGTGGTCACTCAGGACAGGAGAGGCGATGTGCTGCATGGAGCTGTTGGGCACCAAAGGCATCTCAGGTCTGGTCACTGCTGCATTGCAACTGCTTCTTTTAAGGCTTCTCCTCCATTGGTTTAGGTGTAGTTACTGCTATAGTAATTCCTAAGAATACAACTCAAATCATGGGTTATAACAGTTTAAAGGTATATACATTTCCATCTTCACCCCTGGACCCTTTGGGCCACTTTATAGGGTTTAATGTTGCAGTGAACTCCTCCCCCTGCTTCTAGCCCAGCCAGCAACAAGGGATTCCAGATATAGCAATTCCCATAACATGCAACTTAAATCAACCTTCAGTTTTCCCAGAGTCTGGTGCATGATAGGAGATGTGATATACCCCCTCAATGCCATGTGTCTATGAAATGTTTTGGATATGAGTCCTGTTTTCTGATTCAGTTCTTTCAGGGGTGCTGTGTGACCATAAAACCTGCTTTTCAAGGCCCAGGATAGTATTCCAACTGGTGGCATGGGTCACACAGTATGTTTGCAACCATCCAGTGTCGCTTCCACCATTGTAAGCACATGGTGAAACAGGTTCATGGTAGTGTGATATAATCAATCTGCCAGGCTTCCCCATATTATTTCAGCCTTCACCCTCTATACCAAAAAGGCTTTAGCTGCTTTACTGGTTTGATTATGGTGCATGTTTGACATTGTTGGATAACCTGTGCGGTGCCATCAGTACTTAAGTTCAACCCGTCGGCCACAAGCCCATCTATCTGTTGCATCCCTTCCTAAATGTCCTGATGGGTCATCAGCCCATCAAGCTGTAACAACAGCCCACTCTTGTGTTCCCAGTCCATCTCCATCTGAGCCACTTCAATTCTAACAACTTGGTCTCCTATTCATTCTTTCAGTGTCCTTCAGTGCCCTGACTCTTAGGTCCATGAGCATCTTGTGAGGTACTTTTACAATCACATTCTCTACCAGAGCAACAATATCTTGCTGTAATTCAGCAGCCCAGAGGGGTATATCACTCCGCTGTCAATTGGCCTGCTTCCATTGCTGTAGCCACCTCCACAGAGAGTTTGCCATCATCCCTGAGTCAATACAGAGATAAAGGACTGGCCACTTGTAGTGTTCAGCAGCGTCTAAAGCCAGCTTCACTTCAAGTCACTTCTGCAAGCTGATGTGGTTCACTTTTGTGTCTTGTGTAGGACTCCACACAGTCAAAACCAGCATACTGTAGGTATTTCGAAGATAATTTTTTCTTTTTCAGAAGTTCTGTACAGCTAGAAAAGGTTCTGAATATAAACCACTGAACATGAAAACTCCTGAGATTTTCCATTTGTCTCTAAAAAAGTGTATGATACATGTAATGTGCCATGAAGATGTCTATAGTTACCAAAATTCAATAGATCTTCACCCAAATTTTACTGAGAGCTATAAAATATTTTGGAATCCATGCTTGAGTTTGTGATGTTATGGAAGAATATTGCAATGCAAACATCTTATTTTGTAACTGTTGTAGCAACTCATAAATAGCTCTTAGTTTCTGTTCAATATGTCAGTGGTATTCAGAGATTTGTAAAGTCTTGAGGAAACTATCTACAAAGTCAGGTTTTTACTTCTAAACATTTTAAAAAATTAAAAGAGCAATTTGATTCAATGATTATTATTAAATGGTAACAACTAAAAGAGGAAAACTTGGAACTGAAACATACCTATTTAAAAATAAATATTCACACATACAGGGCTCTACTCTGTTTTCATTGCCAGTTTAGGCTACACAATTAATCAGTGCTTCTGTTATCTTGATAATCTGTCTGCTTGCTGTTGTACATGACTTGCACTTGCTGGTGAAGTTGCTGACAGCTATTTAGGCTTTCAGCTTTCAAAAATGCTTCTAATTGTACATGTTTGTGGCTTCTAAAAGCATTTGCTTCTGAGATAATTTTTGCAGCTAATGTACCTTGAAGTCTTCCTGTTTGTTTGTATTTTATTTCTTTGGAGTTGTATTTCCAAATTGTGAATCCCTAATAGATTTAATTCACCTGAGGTTATAAAGCAACACAGTAGCTTTTCCTGAAAAATCTTACCTTGTCTGTGAGATTGGTTTATCTTTGTGGAAGACAGGACGTTCTCCTGTGATGCCACTTGTAAGCTGTGTGAAACGTTGCACCTTGGGTAAGGATGTGCACATGAAATTTTCACACTTACACCTGCACGGAGCTAGGAAATTGGGCTGCAGGGAATTCTGTAGGGAGCAGGTGGGGTGGGTACATGTGCTTCTCTACCCACAGGTGGTGGAAACCTGACCTGTATCAGAAAAAAAGTCTGGTATTCTGAGTATCCCCTCCCCTTCCACAATCTGGCAGCAGTGTGGAGTCACCCCTCAGCAGAACACACAGCCTACCCTTCCTCCACCTCTCTGCAAACACGTTTGTCTGTGAACTTCTCATTGTAAATTTGGTCTGAGAGCAGTGGACTTTTACTCATAGAACCTCTTCCGTTCCAAGAGCAGAAAAGAGCTGTTGGGCACTTAATTGATTCCTGCAGCCCCTGTGCCTTGGCAGGTGTTGTTAACCAGTTTCAGCAGCAAGACCGCTGGACATACAAAGGCTCTTGCTTGCTTGTGATCATGTCACTGGCTATGCCAGGAATAAAAAAAGATATTTCCTGATGTGCTCTGCTGCGATCTTACCATGAAACAATTCTTCGTCCTGAAATGTTTGGTTTTAGCCCCCGGTGGTAGTTATAAAAGCGTGTTAAATACCAGACTTCTCAGCTTGAGACCATCTGTTTCCCTTGCAATCATGTACCACCCCCACACATGGGTTCCTTGTCACCAGTGTTGCGGTTTCAGCCAGAAGACAAAAAGAAAGATATTTTCCTATATGATAGTTTAGCCAGAAGATGGACCCGGGAAACATGCTCAGGTGGAGGGGGTGTGATTATGCTAGAAATAGAGAGGTGTTTCCCCACAAGTGGGAGGCAGCAGGCTTTCAGGGAGTGCAGTCATTCAGATCTCTGCTGGCTCTGTGCCTGCGTAAAATCTTGTCCCCCTTGACTGGGGCATAGCTTCCTTCATAAATCAGCAGTGTTACATGGTGAGCAAGCTGTCTTCGCAAGTGCTCTCCCAGCATACCTAGAAATGCTTCTGCCAAATTTGTTACTGGTGAAATGACAGCTGTTAGGTATAAAGGGAGTTTACACACTTCCTGTACATTAAGTAATTTGAAATGCAAATTCTGCATATGTAGAAATGAGGTTACTATTAGGAGGTTTCAGATCAATCTTTTTTAAAGAACTAAATAATATGTGGAATCTATAATTCTGCCAGAATGACATAAAACTAATTAATCATTTTTTTTAGCCTTTGCTTATCCCAGAAGAAGTAGCAACGTCTCTTTTGCTGCTGCAGTTGCTTGGAAGTCAGGAGCATCATGCAGTGAATTCAGCTTGCATTTGCTAATGGTATATGGGAAATTTCATCACATTTCACTGCACCGTGGTGGTGATATTCTTTGTGCTTATTTGTGAATTTTTGCCATTGTTTCAAAAACTTTATTTTCAAAAAAATTACTTCAGCTCTGCAACTTTTGGGTCTTTTTTGTGTATACTATTTAGTTGGCTATTTAAATCAAAGGGGGTAGTAGTGAGCTGTGATTTCTCTACTTTTTATTGGTTCTGTCAGTGTCTGTCTGAGAACTACAGTAGTGTTATTAAAAGGAACAGCTTAGTATGACGTGAATCAGCCATGGTTTTTTAAGGAGCTTGGTTCAGGCAAGAAGCTGTAAAGTTTAGCTGGAAACTGATGTGAAAGATCATCTGCTGGAAACAGCTTTGTAGCAGCAACACAACTAGGACAATGAAAATACATACAGGAAAGACAAAGCCTACAGTCATTTATGAAAATATATAGAGAACTTAAGTGTAAGAAAAACTGATTTTCTCATTTTTCTATGTTTTATAAATTCTTTTTAAAATTATGAACTTTCACCCCTTTTTTTTAATGTTGAACAAAACTGTTTATTATAATTAATTACAATGCAGTCTGTTTAAACTGTTCCGCATACTACTGTCCTTCACAGCATTTGCAGAATAAATAGTGAACACATACAAATGTCTAATTAAATCACTCTCCATGTCCACTTGCACTTCTGAATTTATAGATTTGCTTAAAACACTGTGCTAGGTAGGGGAGAGTTTTATTGATAATTTACATGAACTGAGGCAGTCAGGTTGAAAGGTAGTTTTTGTTTCAACTCTTAGCACTTCAAAGTTGAGGTTTGATTTGAGGATTAATGACTCAATCTTCCTTCTGAAAAGAGAAGCAGCTGTACTGGAAACCCAGAATACCTTTTAAGAAATCTTCTGCAATGGATTTGTTCTTTTGATTGATACCTAACTAGATTTGATTGTCATTAGAATAGAATAATATCTTACTAAAATCAAGAGTGGTTTTGTTGGGTTTTTTTTCATAAGGAGGAAGAGCAAAATTCTAATTCACACGTAAGCCTAAAAAGCTTATTTAAAGTCATTAGAGAACAATAGTTCTTCAGTTTGCTCCTGTGGAGGCCTCCCCCTATTATGTGTTTCTCTTCCTTGACATGGTTGAGAGAAAAAGTATTTAAAAGCTATTTTGGAAGCTTGGTTCCCTATTCTTTTCCTGTCTTTCATAATCTGCATATTTCTTATACTTGATAAGAGATCAATTAGTTGATTTGGAGACAAAAATTCATCTGGTGACCTACTGCTTTTCTTCTCTCTTGCTCTAAGGCCCAAGCTGCAGTCTGTAAGAATTTCTGCCTTAACTCTAGAGGCCAGGATTAAATTCCTTTTTTAAAAGTCAAGCCAGAGTAAGCATCTCACTTCTGTGCTTTCCATAAAACTTTGATTATTATGACTTTCTAATGAAATTGTATATGCTTTCTCATTTTTCTCAGAACTTTTCTCTCATCTCTTCAGTTTTGTGAGGTCTCCTCTGTGTATTATTCATTCAACCTCTTTTCTGTGCAATTCTACCATTTTTCCCCCCATGGTTTTCTTTTCATGTCACTGCCCCTGTTCCGTTTTCATTTCCTCCAAAGCAAAACATGAATCCCTCTTATCTGAGTTCTTTCAAATCTGATGAAACAAACTCACCTGTTTTTGCTTAGAAGTTTTATATTGTGTTTTCCCATTCCTAGCTTATCTTTCACAGATTTTATTAGTGTGGCCTTGTGTGTACAGACAAGGTTGAGCGTGCAGAAATTTGTAAAGAATTTAATTGCTTATAATGAACTAATTTTAGGGGCCTTTCAAACTGCTTTTGGATTTGTAAATTTGCAAAATGTTCAAGGGATGGCATTAACTATTGCAAGTCCATGATAAAAACTTCAGTTGACTTATTTATTGCATAATTTTTCCTCTGGCTCTTGAAGCTGAGGAAAACTAGGGGTTTGCTCCTTCATGAATGTCAGCCATATGTCAGTAGAAGTCAGGTTTAGTAGTAAAAGAGCCTTTAGATGCTGTTTTATTTATTGGGCAGCACTGGTTGTGTCATCTGTAAGCACTACATAATCATGACTTGTGAGTGCAATTTTTCAGGTTAAAGGTTTTAAGAGTTTAGGTTTTCTTAACCTGTACAGTAGTAACTATGCCTCTAAAATAAATAGCTTTGGCAAATTGTTTTTCTTGGAAGGGGTAAGAAATAAAATCAGAAGACAAACTTACACATAGCTCACTCTGGATTAATGATTTTGGATAGGAACCAAGATTATCTAACACTTGAAAATGCTAAGAAATCTATTAAGAAGTCATACGTCAGACTTTGCAATGCAAACCACATTGAACTCCAGTTAAGCAGGCGGTATGAGACAAGTACACGTATTAGCACACTGTCTTTGTGACGGAATCATTGTAGAACTTACTCAGCTTACAGCTGAAGCATGGCTCTTCTTTTTGACATTATTCATAAATCACAATTTTTGCAGTCAAAATTAAGTGTTTGTATTCGGAATAAGCATAAGGTGCAGGGTGAGCAAAGCAAGAAATGGCATACTCGGCATCATTTTACCTGTGTTTTACAGGCGGGTTGTGGCTATGTGCTCAAAGGTTTTTCAAATTAATTCCAGTCCCCTGTCGCCATTTTGGAGAGCTGAATTTTTTCTCCCCATACAAAGTCTTTCAGATGGACTTCTCCATTTTTGTTTCATGTTTTTTTTTGTTGGATGAAAATCTGAATTCTCTGATTAAAGAGTTAGCCTTCAGTTTGTTAACTGAAAACGTTTCTCCACTGATTTCCATGAGTTAGCAGCAAAGAAGATTGTGTGAAGCTAACAATAATTGCATAACTTTCTCACTTCTGACTCTTAAAGGATGAAAGATGATTTAATTTATGAAGATGCAGAAAGGTGTATTCTGAATGGAAAAAACTGTGGCTAAGTGAAGCCTCTGGTCTTGGTGATCCCCCTCCTCACAGACTGTTGCTCTAGGAGACTGCTATGCCCCAGTGGGGAAAAAACCCCTGAGCCCACAGTCATGCAAAACATCTGAACTCCACTGTGGAGAAGCCAGGCCAGGAGCACACCACTGAAGGCTGCATTATTATATTTTGAATCTCTGGATAGTATAAGCTGAGTGTCATTTTTGTGTCTCAGTTGAGCAAGCTTTTCTCATTTTTCACAGTGTGATACCAACTTTTCCCAGTTTGATCTCCAGGTAAATTGTTGGAAGTAAGTCAACGACATTTTACCAGTGGAGGATTTTGTTTGGTTTTACAAACCTTAGGTCCTAAAAAGGGAATATAAGTAATGTCTATTAGTATTGCTGCTAACTACTATGTGGGTTAGGCTGGGGTGGAAGGCGATGGCATTCGTGTAATACAACAGCAGGATTGGAAGTACACTATTGCTTCTCGTTCATCCTGTGTGCATAGTTGGCATCATGGGTTTTATATTCTCCATTTTATTTCATTTTCGTGTGAAGCAAAATCCAAAATATGTTACCCCAGCAGGTTAAATTTCAATTTACTTTAGCAGCGTTTCTGTATTTTTCTTTTTTCATCTTTCTTCTTAAATCCCTCTGGGGATAAAGAGGCCACTGTTAGGAAGGTTGTTTGCTGAACTAGTTCCACTATATCTTTTTTCACTGAAGCTGAAATATTTATCTCAGGTTCAGCTTTCATAAGGTGATTAAGCTTCCACAATTCAGTTGAAAACCGGCAAAGTCCAGTTTACTTTGTTACTTTAAATGTCTGCCTTACAGATGGTAACGTTTTCCTTGAGCCGGGTGTATTTGTTCTCCAAATCTAAGTTCTTTCACCCCACATGCTTTCGTAACTACCTTTTGTTAGCTGGGCCCCTATACAGGTACCAGATAAGGAGACATTATCACTGTATGGTATTTAAATTAAACAGATTTTGCCTGCCGTAATGTTGACTGTGTGTTACATATGTATTGAAGGGGTTAATGGAGTGGTTGCAGGCTGGAGGTGTTTATGTTGGAATGCTTTGAGAATCGATTCCAGCTAATGGAAAAAATGCTTTAAAAGTGAGCTGGTTCCGTTCCCACAGTGAACAACAGAGAGTGGAAACAACATTTAATAAACCTTTGAGAACTAAATCCTGCAATTTTTCCTTTCACCACCATCTGTGGAAGAAATGCCCACTTTCTTCTCAATGGGCAGTATTTCTTCCTGCAGTGTATTCGCCTTACTCTGTTAGGTATCAAGAGAAAGTTCTTTATGTCTTTGGACAAAAAAAATACTTGAAAGATATGTTCTGCTTATGTGTCATCTAAGGCCTAAGTTTTATTGGCTTTGCAGATTTCTGCTTAAATGGCAGGTTGACCAAAAATAGCTAACCCTAAGATTCCTTCTCAGCTGCCCCTAACTATTTGGTTTCCAGTGAACTGAAGAAATTTAGACTATGTGCATCTTGTTTTACAAATATGGATGCTACAAATTAAGATCTTTGTTGTACTTGGATTACAGGGGAATGTTGCATCTTCTGTTTCACCTATGTGCCACCTTTATTTTAAATATTAGAGCACTTAGAAGATTTGGCAAACGTGACCTTTTACTTGTGAAACTTGTGAATACATTATTACACTTTTTTGTTGTTGGGAGGGTTTTTATACTATAGAGTTCTCGTGCAAAGTGGAGGGGCTTACAGTAATGCTTTCGCTTTGCTAATTAAGATGATGATATACAGATTTAAATTAAGGAAGAGTTTTGTTCTATTCATAAACCTTGCTGAAAAATCCAAGGTTTATTTTCCATTGAGAATTGGCATGATTTTAAATGCAAGGCATATTTGTTGTGAACCATGAACAGTCTTTATGAAACCTGAAGAAGATTTGTGAAAACAGCCTGTAATAAAAATCACACATGCTTCATAAAACACTACTTGATAGATATCACTTGCACCATTAAGAACTAAACGACAAAGGATGTAATTTCAGTTCTGGCATGCAATGTTAATCGAAAGGCTTTAAAGCATCTTGCTGATGGGAACTATGACAACATGACATTGAAGAATTACAAACTGGAGACATCTATCTTAATCAGATTTTCAAAGTAAATGCCATAAAATAGAAAGTTATGTTATCTATCTTCATAGGGTCACTTATCGTATAGGGTATAGCTTTTCAGCTTGTTTATACTAAAAATATCAGGGACAAAAAAAATGTGCCTTTCAAGTAAGTTTAAAGCTCGGTTCATATACCTTACAAAGTTTTTGTGAATAGACTAGTAACTGGTGCTTTCTATTTCTGCAGTAAGGTTCTAAAACTTTAGGGAGAGCTGAATTACAGAACATCTGAGAATGCACAGATATTATTACTATGAAGATGTCAAGGGGAAATACTATGCTCAGTGGATGTGAAACAGACAGGCAAAGTTACAAGTGTACCTTTAACTGGAAGTATAAAGCTCCTGTAGATAACACAGCTAAACAACATTGGTAAAAGTATTTTTTCTTCAGTTCCTAAAGCTTGCAGTTATTTTGCATGACTTGTTTCTTTGTCTTCCTGTGTATGTTTAACTGGTAAAGAACAGTGTCCTGATAGGCTGTAGGAAATTATCAACATGTACTTTGTGGTTTAAACACCAATGTTGCATGTTAGGGACTATCCTACTGCCCTCCAGGGAGCTCCAGCTATTTCTCTCCTCTTGTCATCTGGACTTAGGCAGGCACCACATGTGAACGATGGGATCATTTTGACTTTCTCCACAATCAAATAAGTCTTTCTTCCCATTCAAAACAGAAGTGTTTATTTCTCTTTAAAAGGTAAAGTCATGTTGAGATCTAAAGGAAAATGTGTAATATAAATAACAAAATTAAGGTTTTCTTTATTATCTCTGCCAAACTTAGGATCATAAGCAAGGCGATGCAATCTTTCAAAGCTTATTCTGCATTAAATTCACTGGGAGTTTCTCACTCCCAGGTAGCTTGACAGATTGTCAGACCCTACAGGCATTGTACTGATGAGGAGACAAACGTTGTCCCACTTTGATCAAGCTACTTGTTTGCTTTTTGCCCATTTTATATTATAATAGTATACACACACACACAAGGTGCATATCTGGATCAAAGTGTCCTTGTCACTTCTCCTTATGCTTGTCACCATGTATGTAGCACAGGAGCACAGAGTGCTTCGAGAGGAAGTCAGCAGCAGTGGCAGCGGGTTAATTCTGTTTCCATCTCTACATCCATTAATTGTAAACCACACAGGAAAGGATGGGCAAGCTGGCAACAAATGAGAGTGAAAGGACTCTCCTCTGGTGGTAGGCAGTGTGTCACCTCCTTCCCTGGGTTGAGCATATGTGGTTTGGATCCTTAAAGCAGTTGGCAGAGCAGAGCCAATTCGGATGTGAATAAGACAAAGCAAATACTTGGGATTAACCACAAAATAAGTACGTACAGCAACTTGTCTTGAATTACCCCTATGGCTTGTAGTAAATGATCAGAAAGGAAACTTTGAGCCTTGCATGCCCTGGCAGAAAAAAACTGAACTGAAGCAGTGGTTCATTCAAAGGACAGATCTGCCTAATTACAAATGAACGCTTAAATACTCCATTTTTTTTTCTGAACACATAACCTTCTTTACATTTTCATTAATTAAATGTGGCTTCTCATGGAAGGTGCTCCCAGACCAGAGCCAGAGTGATCGGTTTTACTTGCCCACAGAATCCCTGAAGCCGTGGCCGTAGCAGTACAGGTAGCCTGTCTCACCCTCTGTAAGCAGGTAGTTTAAAAAAGAGCTCCTTTGGGAGCTCTAGGAATAATTAAGCCATAATACCCACTCTTTTCAATTTGCAGGGACCTCTGAGGTAAATCCCACTTCTGCTTACAGTTCTTTTGGAGATGTGACCATGTGTCAATTAGGTAAAATTTCAAGTCCATTGAAGGGTTTTATTGAGGAAATCAAACCAGTTCTTACAGAAATTACTTTTTACTGCTAGCAGTCAAGGGCTAGCAGACCAGGGACCAGTGACCTGCAAACAAAAGGTTGTGGTTTTTGTTACCCGTTTTCTAAAACATTCAGTCTACTCCAGATTCTTACTTCTAGTATGTATCATGGATATTTCCTTTACCATGGCAGAGGCTCTTCTAAAGAGAGAACAGAAAAGGAGCAGCCTGACCAGAAAGAGTTAAGACTCTCGCAGACATAGATATTGAATAACATTTTTTTCACATTTGAAATGTTTATATCATAATGGAAGGCTTTGCTTTTGTGTTTGTCATGGAAACTCCAAGTTCACATTAATTATACACTGTTTAAAAGCCTAATCCTTATCAAATGGAAATCACCTCTTTTTCTTAGATGAGTAGCTAGCTGACAGGTCTCAATGATCTATCTGTTATAGAAAGACTATCACACAAAATATGAAACAAATTACCTTTTTTCATGGATACTTGGTCTGCTTTTCTGCCTCTGAATTAACCCCTTTCCCCCACATGGCTGTAGGTATCCTAAATGTCTCTCCTTCATATGCTGTTCAAATTCTGTAACAATTAAATGATAAAATTAATTAAATGTAAATTACTTTTTGAAAAATAAAAGAGGAAAAGGTTTTGTGAAAAACTACAGAGCTGCATATAATTTACCTCTGCAATTGAAATGGCTGCTTTGCTTCACTGTGATTCCCTAGGGTAAATAACAATTTAAATATGTTTTGCAAAAATCATGTAACTGTAGTAAGACAGCTTTCTACAAAATTTCTTGTGACTTTTCTGAGTTCAGTACATACGTTCGCACGCATAATTATTGATGCTGACTTACTCAACAACTGCCTCAAAAATATGGAGTTTGTTTGTTGCACCTGAAGAACTTTGACAGGCCGATTGCTGGGCCGGTTTACATTTGCTTCTTGCTGCAGAAATCTTCTCTTTAAGATGAATGGGATTGCTCTACAGTCATTAAGGTCTAGACTGAACAAGAACGTTATAATTTAAACTTAACACTTTTAGACATAAGCCTACCTGTACCCATATCTGCTTATTTTTGGTGTAAATTAGACATTCCCATTTAGATTAAATCAATTAAGATAGCATTTAAAATCCAATTTAAAGCAAAGCAACTGTACTTTTCTGGAATAGTTTTTAAGTATTTCAACCCAATTGCACTTTATCAGATTTGAATGCTTTTTCTTCTAATAAGTGGTTTGTTGTGAGAGAGCTGGCCACGTCCCAGGGCTGCTGTCTTTTCAATAACCAAGGGAAGAAGTATTTCCCTCTAGGACTCCCATTTTCCAACACACTGGTTGATAGGGAGGAAAGAGGAGTTACAGAGTCTTGACATTAGACATTGTGGCACATGCAGGGCTATTATTACAGGGAGTAGTGTCCAGTGCTGCAGAGTTTATGAAGTACATATCGTGTCATGCAACTCCCACTGTCCTTATAAACTCCTTAAGTAGGAAAAGCAAAAGAACTGGAACTATTCTGGCAGTAATGCTGATTTCTCAGGAGAGCTGTGTGAATCACCTAACATATATGCCTCAGTTTCCCTGCTTCTGCAGTGAGAATATTTTCAGTGTCACAGGGGTGTTGAGAGGCTGTTACTCCGTAAGACTGATAGCTTTGTGAAAGCCTCAGTAATACTGAAAGCTCTTCTCTAGCTCTTAACTCCTTAAAAGAGTGAGAAAGGGAATCTGGCTCCATCTTAAGAGCAGTATTCAAAACATGACTATTGTGATGATTATCTCTTCCTCACAAATCAGTGGTGCAACATTAAGGTTTTTGTTAGAAATTGTGCAGTAATCAGAAGAACTGCGTATTGGGGAAATCTGGCAGGTTGAAGAAAAGAGCCAAAGAGCAGCCCTCAGTGATCTCTCATTCAGAATGATAGTGTAAGACTGAGGAAATTTAGAGGAATATAGATTTTAGCTCTGTTGATTTATAGAAAATCTAACCTTGTTAAATGCAATTCTACCTGTAGCTTTTGCACAATTAGAAAAGAAATAAATCATTCCAGATTTTTCAGGTGTTTTTGATTTTGAGGAAGCTGTAGATCCCCTGCCAGCTGAAGCCCCCCTCAGACACTAGAAAATGTCACTTGACAGCATCCTATGGAGAGAGAAAGTGGGATTGGAAGACAAGTGATCTTTGCTAAATTGCACTTGCTGTGGCCTTCTAGCTCCCTTGTAGCCTCTCTTAATTTCTTTGATGTGTTCCTCTGTATCTTCAGTGTCAGTAATGTTTATATGTTATATAGCAGAAGGGCCTTTTGGTTCATAGTAAATTTATAGGGGAATAATCTAAATCCTCGATAGCTGGCCTATGGTCTGAGTTATACAATTTCACTCTTCCAGCATATTATCAGGGTAATTATTGGACCTGTGCATTTATTTGGGGAGTACTTTACAGAATCTTCACTATCCATCTTCCTCACTGGTAGTAGAGTGTGTGGGAAGGTCTGACACCTACCTGATACAAGCCTGGCACTCACACCTTTCTTTGTGCAAGAGAACACCGATGATTAATCCTCTACTTTGTCTTTAGCAAAGAATGGTGCAAGACCTTTAGTACTAAAAATGATAGACTAAAAGATTGATTTTCAGCAGAGGTTGTAAATGAGAAGAGAAATTAATGAACAAGAGCGATGTCAGGATAACATTTTAGCTGGTAGGAGCTTCAGTGGAGGAGGGTTTCGCACTGATCATGCCAAAATTGTCCCAAAAGACTAGGCAGGTAGGGGAGTCAAAAAGGGGAATAAAAAAGAACAGTCAGATCCTAAGAACAACTTTAATTATCTATCTGATTAAAAATAAATTAATGTGAATTATTTCACTCCACATTCCATTTTTCTGTAATTTTTGTAATTAATTTGTGTAATTAATAAATTATACAGATATATTTGCATATACACATGTGTAAATACACAGACACGTGTGTGCATATATAATTTTTTATATACACATGCAGCTATATATTACAAAATATAAGGCCACAATTAATTTTTTGCCAGCTGATAAATAGCTTGTAATCTAAATCAGAAAAAATTTTAAGTAGATGTGGGGAAAATTCTTTGCTCTAGTGTTAGTCTGTTAACTTTCCTTTGGCTGGCTGGTTGAAATGTGGCTTAAGGCCCTTGATAGTGATTGTAATCACATGCAGTGGCAGCCTTTGTGTCAGTGTTGGTGAAGATAAAGCTGATCAGTCGTATCCTACCTGGATGGGAATTTTTCATTAATATATTAGGGGTTTGGTGTTGAAAATCTTACTGGCGGTATAAATGGCTGTCATTCTTTTAATGAGAGATTCAGCATTGCTGTTGTTTGTGACAAAAGTCATGTTGACCACACAAAATCACTGGAAAGGAGAATATGGTTCTCAGGAAGAAAATTATTCCAAAGACTTGTTTTTCCTGTTTAAGTCTATTTCTTAACATTTTCATATTGTCTTATGTTCACAACCTGGGGAATTGCTCACAGTTAAGTTAATTTTATAGTAGTCATCTGTAAGTTATTGGAAATGTCTGTTTCAACAGAAATACTTTTCTTGTGTTCTCTGTACCAGTGTTTTATTATTGAGTTTGTAACAATTTGCAGTTATAACCAGTTCCAAAAGGGAATTGCTTATGGAAATCAAACAACTAATTTAAAAACTACCTGAAAGCTTTTGCGCTGCGAGAAAAGTGCATGCCCTGTATCTTCTGCTCTACTTAACACTTGCATTTATATTATGAAGTATGTTCTGCTACATTAGTTTAGGAAATATATTGCAATTTGAATTACATAATTGTTAAGTGTTACATGTTTAAGTGTCATCACTCACTGCTAAATTGTGGTAAATTAAGTGTCAAGGTTTCTTTAGTTCTGTGTGCATTGTGTTGTAAAAGGTTTGTCTTCAATTTATTACTTATTTGCCACTGATTTTACAGAAGAGATTGTTAAAACCTAACATTGATGGAGGTATTTGTTTGCAGGTTTTGCTGTTTTGAGGTTTTGGGTTTAAGCTTTATGAGCATTGTGTGCTTTGGTTAAGTCAGAAAATATTTCCTTTTGTTTTGAAGGCCTGACTCTCTTATCACCTGTGACTTCCTCCAAGCTGTAGTTATATTGCATGGTGTGAAATTGGAAAATCTGTTATGTGTGTGTTCTAATGGATGTGACGGTCATTAAGTATATGAGTCTTCTGACGTTGTAATCAGATGTGAATCAGTCTGTTAAATATCCATGAAGCAACATCTGCTTCACAGAGTGACCTTCTGCTAAAGAATACTTAGCATCTATTAGCAGATCATAGTGCAGATCTGCCTTATTTGAAATGCACTAAACTAGAGTAGTCGACTGCTGTTTAGCAACTAGCTTGTAATAATTTATTGCAGTTAAATAAAGCTTAAAAAACTCCATTAAATAATTATAGGGATTATATGCATTTTGAAAACCTTTGTGTTCTGCTGAAATTACCCATTTAATTTCAGGGTTGGTTTGTTAAAAAAAGCTGAAGTCTAAAGGCACATTAGGGGATCTGTCAGATGCTATTTTCTGTAGGTGTTAATAAAACCAGATTAAAAAAAAAATGAAACAAATTAAAACCAAAAGCAATTTTACCATCTGTTGTATATTAATTAGAACTTGGTGTATCAAGGGTAAACTTGCTCTTACAGAATGTCACTGAATGTCTGCTAATAGAATAATATGCAAATATATTAGATGATAGGATTATATTGAATTTCTCGTTCTGCTTTGGTTGTAGTAAATGCCAAGATGTTGTATAACGAACTTTAATTTTCTTTCTTCTTAGAACAACCTCCAAATAACCAAGGCCAGTCGACCCTGCAGCCTTTGCCACCTTCTCACAAGCAACATTCAGCACAGCATCACCCATCCATCACCTCACTTAACAGAAACTCACTGACAAATAGGAGGAATCAGAGTCCGGCCCCGCCGGCTGCTTTGCCCGCCGAGCTGCAAACCACACCTGAGTCAGTCCAGCTGCAGGACAGCTGGGTGCTTGGCAGTAATGCGCCACTGGAAAGCAGGTAATAACTTAGGTACTACTACAGACTCCAGCAATTCTAAAGAAAACATTCAGCTTAATGAAAGTTGACCCACAGCTAATATTTCCCCTCATTCAGCAAGCAAAACTGAAAACTTTTCAGTCCTAAAAAATCTGTCCTCACTCTAAAATCCACAATGACAATCTTCTCCCTTACAGTCCTATTCCAGAGTAATTAGAGTATATTAATTTTTCCAGACAAGCATTTTCCTTCCTGTTCATAATCTGTGACTTTTGCCTGTTTGAAGAAATTTCTTGCCTTGCTTGCCAGATATGTTATGTGTCAAATATATACTGTCATACAGATCAAATGTCAAATAAC
Source organism: Struthidea cinerea (assembly GCA_013397865.1). Taxonomy (NCBI): domain Eukaryota; kingdom Metazoa; phylum Chordata; class Aves; order Passeriformes; family Corcoracidae; genus Struthidea; species Struthidea cinerea. The sequence goes on along the minus strand of VZTI01003754.1, from coordinate 425,073 downwards.
TTTCAGTAATAGTTTTTAACTCTTATACTTGGTACCTTTAAAGAAATACTTACGTGAAACTAGGTGTTTTTAAGGGTGCCTAGGATCTGGTGAGACAAAAGAACTCAGTTCTGGTGCAATGACAAATTTGTCCTTGATAACTGGTTCTAGGAAAGAAGCAAGTAATATGAAGGGTGACACTAGCTTTTTTAGATGCAGAATGATCTATAAAAAAAATTGATAGGACTTACTGGCACAGAGCTGAATTTACCTACAGTGATTAATTAGTAGTCATGTAACACTCAATCAACACTAATTTTTTATTAAAGAAAGCCATAATATTCCAATTTAGTTATTAAACTGAGAATTTATTACTATATTGAAGTTGACAGTAATTCTTGAAAATGTTTATGAAATCCCTTCAGTTTATTCTTTGAATCCCTTTAAATTATGTTTTATAGATAGCAAAGATGATTTTTGATTAATTTAAAAGATACATGACCTTAAGATTCTCTTTTAAGTAGTTTTTATCACCATAGATGTTTCAGGCAACTCCTCTGTCAGACAGTTTGGAATGGCTGTTCCTTTTCTTAGTTTTCTTGGACTCTCCTGTGTTGTTTATGAGATATAAGCACTGTGGAACAGCATTCCACTGAAGAGATTTCGTCATCATATTCAAACAATCTAGTATATCAAGAAAGAATTTTCTTATAGAAGAAATAAGTTTTTAGTGGTAAAAAGGTGTTTGATGTTTTTCTGATACTAGTTAATCTTAGGTAGATGGGTAAGGTCTTTGATGTTTGCATCTATTGCCATATATGTTTTTATTGTCTTTAAAAGGTGTAGGACTACTTGAATGGGAATGTCACTTCCAACCTTAAGTATTTTTTGCAAAGTCTTTTCATATTTTAAATATTCCTGATGAAAACCTAAGAGTGTTTTGAGTGTTCAAGTTTTGAACACTTGTGAATGAGTTAAAATGTAAAAATTGCATGTAAAAACTAACACAGCCCTACTGCTGTGGTTTTTCTAATAGTCTTACTTGGTTGGAGCTCTGGAGGTGAAGTACCCATCTTATTTGTCATTGATTTTTCCCCTTTTGGTTAAGGTTCCCTACTGAGTATGATTTTCAGGCTCAGTTTCAACTATATTAACACCTTTGTGATAGGTCTCTTTCTTCATCCTTTTCTTGGACTAAAAGAAAGTTTATTTCCTCTTTGGCAATATTCTAGCTTATGCTTATTGTTGGGGCTTTTTTTCTTCTCTCTTTTTTTTTCATCTGACTGAGATGACAGCCATTTAGAGGTAGAGAATGTGAATGTCAGCATATATACACAACTATCTTCCTAGCTCTGTATGCTCATACTGATGATGGGTGGCATGAAAATGGCATACAGTTTGCTGTCATGTATAGCTGGGCAGTGAATTGGCTGGGTTTGTGGATGTGCATGTAGGAGAGAGGGATGTATTTGCAAAGCCTGGAGGAGGTTTTAGTCCCTATCACTCTGCAGTAGTAGTGAAAGTGACTTCAAATTATAGTATTTCATAATATTGGATTCAGTTGTGTATTTACTAGAACATACTGCAGTCTGGCTCTGTGCAAAGTACTATTAACGAGAATTAATGCATTTGTGCGAAACATTGCTGTTACTGGCTAAATAGATGAACTGTGAGGTAACAGATCAGTGATGTCCAACAGAAACGCCAATTTACATTTTTTTAAATATAAAAAGAGTCTTTGCTTAAATGTTTATGAGGACCTAAAACTGTAACTTGAATGAATTGAATTATGTGAGTGCTTCTTTCATCTTTGATGCCATCTTTAAGTGACAGTAAGGTTAATTGTCTTCCCTCTATTTGGGCTCAGTAAAATCTACATTAGCAAAAAAAGCAAGACAGTAAGAGAATATTTCCTCTAGATTTCCTGCAGACTGCAGGACCTGTCATTGCATATTTAATGATCTTTACTATTTGACTGGTCCCTAGCCTGCTGTAAGTTAGGTTTATTTGTAGAGCCAGTAGATCTGCTGGAGGAACTAGCACTAGAGAATAATATGAACTTTGGAAGAAATCAAAAGCTTTCCATTTTGTTCTTTGAATTACTGGTTGGACAGGCAAAGTCATGCAAATATGTGACTACAAGTCAGGTGTCTCAATATGATAAAAGGTGATTTAGTAATTAAATATTAGTAGGTTTGTTTATTATCATTGAGCTTTAAGTTTTTAGTCACCTACTAGTTTTAGTAATGATTTCTTGAGCACCAGTATCAGTAGTTACATTCTCATGACTTGAGTTTTAGTAGAATCTAAATTACTGATATTTAAAAATACATAGTAAATTACTTCTTCAAATGCTCTCTATGTTAAATATTTGAATGTGCAGAATTTTTCTAATGCACAATCAATTATGAATGTTAGAGATGCACATAAATTTGTAGATAAAAATAAGCTGGTAGCATCTCGTAGTGCATTTCCTGGGAAGTATTTCATTCATTTTAGGCATAGAATGTAAAAGATCAATTCATTGGGAAGGGGAAATTTACATATTCCAGTCAAGGAATAAATCTCTGAGAATATTATATAACTTTATCTAGAATCTGTGCTAACATGCCAGTGAATCAAAGAAGAGCTTTGCTTTTTCTTACTAGATTTGCTGCATAAAATACCTCACTTGAAAGATGGCTGCATTTTGTATGATGGCCTGTGAATTTTTTATAGAAACTAGCCAAGAAACTAACATGTTTTTCATAGTTTATACAGATACTGCTTAGTCTTCTTTTACCACTTAGTCTTAAAAGTAGAGTGGTAGGTACATTACTGTATTCAGCTACTTGCCTACTTATTTTACCAAGAAAAAAGAAGGAATTGGTTGAAGAAATACTTGATGGCTGGAAAATATTTTAGCATTTTGAAGGATTTAATTAAAGTACTGGAATATCTCAGAAATAGTATAGACAAAATAATTCCTGGAAAGTGTTACTTCAAACCTGTTCTGTGAACTTGATTCAAAGTTCATTTTAGAATGTGAAGATTTTAGAAACTCCTAAAGTGTGATGAATATACCCATATTTCTTTATTGGGTTGGATTGCCAATGATCCAATTGCCTTCAGTATTGATTAAGGTGTGGAAAGGGTGTTGATAGTTTCCGGGGAAGTTTTAAATAAATTTGTGTAGAGGCTGGTTGATTGTCTGCAAAAGCACAGTGTTGCTAGAGGTTAAAGTCTCCTCAAACCAGCTATTTTACACATTCCACCCACTAAAACAGTGCCTGGTTTAATCAAATTCAAAACTGTTCTGTTCTGTAAGTCTTCCAAATTTTCACACATGGACTTGATTAGACATGCTACTTCTATTGAGAAGGTGCGTGGTACATAATAAAGGCAGAAACTAGGGATGGAGTTCAAGTCCTGCTCTTGTGAAGACCCTGTTTATCACTGTGGGTGTGTCACGTTGCTGATCTGCAAATTGAAGAAACAGGACTCTGCTTAGATTGCTGACAGCATGAATGCATTTGAAAAATTAACATGTCATAATTATGGGATTATTATGTAAACACATTAGAAATTAAGTATTGTTTTCAAAGACTAAAGTCAAATTTAAAAGTTCTCTTTTCTTCTGACGTTCTCTTACTGTCAGGTTCTCACTGAGCATCTGTTTGAATCCTGAAACACCAAGCCCATATGCTTTTATAAGCTTTCTTTGATGTCAATAGTGTCTTACTTTAGATTTTTGCTTGATCCCTCTGGCATCTTTCCTGCTCAAATATCCCTTGCTGTCACCATAAGTACTTGGAATTTGATCATGCTGTGTATTTTGTCCCCTGGCTCTTAGGCAAGCACCGGTAGTCCAGAATTCAATAGCATTTGCACAATATTCCTTGAGTTTATCATTCCCGTTTTCAGAGGTACACAGTCATTGAAGTAAGAATGGACCCAAGTATTTTTCCCCATGTTCATCATTCCCTGTTTTAGATAGGACAAAAGAAATACGCAGTTCTAAACAAAATAATAGTGGCTTACTTCGTTTCTCCCCTTCATTTCCTTACTATTTTCCCTGAGAGAACCAGAGTCTGTGATGCTTCCTTTGCCTCTCCGACTGCTGTGCATTGTCATTTGCAGAACACAAGATCCCCATTCACTCTGGTAGCCAGCCCTCTGCATATTTTGCTGGCTGGGTGGCTGGCTGTGCCAGATAGCCAGCAAGAGACTGTCTTTTAATAGTCTCAGTTCACTTTTATTACTTCATCTCTGGTCCAGCCTCATCAAGTAAACGACATCCCCTACTATGCACTGTTCAGTCCTTAAGCCTGCCTTGCCACAGGCAGCAGTCAGGAATTTTATTCAAGGACTTGCACATAAATAAGGGGTCACCAGAGGGTAACGACCACCTAATGGTAGCCTTATAACCCTGTATCTTCAGGTTGCAATCCAGCATGTAGTTCAGAGGACATCATGGAAGGCAGATAAATCCTGCATTCAGTTTTGCACAAACAGAGTTGCACAACAGAATTAGTATAATTCTTTTTTGTGGGATCATCCCATTCTTTAATTTCAAATTGCACCTCTAATTTCATCTTTTTGTATCTTTATGTATAGAGAATTAGAAAGTCAAGCAGTCCTTGCAAATGGTCATGACAACCTTATAGAGATGGATGTGTTTTCTCCAACATATCACGATAGCAGTTATGGGTATGTGACTCTTAAGTGTTTGCATGATGCTAACTGTTGACACAGAAGACAAAGTGTGATTTTAAAAAAAATTATTGTGATAGGAAAACGTCTGGAACAAACTTACTTATCCTTACGTCTGATTTTTTAAAAACAAGTCTAAATAATTTGTCATACTGACTCATAGTAGATACAAAATGGAAACTCTCACTGCCAAATCTTGCTTCCTCTAAGACATTAAGAATGCAATTGACATCATATTAATTCTCCATGGCCCAAGTCTGCAGGCTGTTGCAAACTATTTGCATGATTACACATTTGCCAGATCTGATCCTTAGTTTGTGACTTATTTACTACTTAGCAAATATTTATTTTATAAATATTATGACATATTAATATAGCATAAAGAATGACCACTCAAAGAAGTTAAGAAGAGTTACATACGTAATCTGTAATATTTTTACCAGCTAGTTGGAGATCGCAACTGCTGGTAAGTATGTAACTGTAAATAGAGAATTCCATATCAATTAGTACTGCAATTTAAAATTTATATTTTAGAACTGTTCCATATCTACTTAACTTTGTCAATAATCTGTGTCTAATTTTTGAACTATGTTTTGGCATTCTTATGCCAAATCAGTGTAAGTCGTTTCTGATACACACACGCACACAAAAAGAAAAAAAAAAACCCTGACAAAGCAGGACCATTTCTGAACCGTTAATCATAAATTTACCTTTTTTTGTTTGCTTGTTTATACTCCACTAAAAATTAGATTTTTATGTCCAAATTCTGTTTTGCTAGTGGTAACTTCTAACTTTATAAAAGGGACAATGTGCTGTTTGATTAAATGATGAGATCTGCAGTTGCCCACTAATTAATCTGTAATATATATTGACACAGTACATTGATTTGCTTCTCCCAAAAACTCTTAAGCTTTCACTTAGCCACAAATTAAAATCAACAGCAGGAAGAGAATGGTATGTTAAATTCAATTAGTCAGCCATTATCAGCAAACTCAAAGATATTGCAGATATTTGCCAGAAGTTCCCAATATATTTTCTTCAAAGTAAAAATGTAAGCATATCGTATTAAAACAGAAAAAAGCCAAATACTATTGTTCCATGTAGAACAATTACCATACAATACTGGTTCAGATGCATAAATGCTGTCGTAGTGTTAGTAGAACCATGCCTGGTTTATGCTTTGTATATTTGTAATAGAATCATCAAATATAAGTATTTTAGCAATGGACTATGTTTGATGAAACTTCTGTTTGCTGATACTAATTCAGGTAACAATACAATGAAATTTATCTTGTTTGTAATCCCTTCATTTTTAAAGCTATGCTAGCAGGGATCATCTCCTGGTGTGAAAGTTGTCCAGAGATAATAATACGTCAGTTCCATGGCATAATAGATTTGGGACTACAACATGCTATCAGCATGAAGATTCAGTTTATCAATGTCACTAGCATACTGTGTCACAGCTAGAATCGTTATATATTTGTTTCTTTGTTTTCATGTCATGCGTGTATTACATTATGATATACTATTTCTTCATTTGTATAGCTTACAGAGAGAGTATTAATCTAATGAATTTGACAATTTTAGTGTTAAGAATGATTATAGAAATAGACATTTTACATAGAAATTCTAATGATTCAGAGGCCTAGACCTAAAGAATAGTTATTTATAGCTTCGAGAGATGTATTCACAGTGCATTAATTATCATAAAACAGCTGGAAATCTCAATGTATTTTAGTGATATGTATTGTTGGCTTTATTCTCTTCTCTAATGTATAAACATGTATTAGTGTACCTGTTGACAAATCAGCTTAGTTTGAAGTAAGAAGTCTGTTTTCCTTTTACCTAACCTGATAGTCCTATTCCCCAAGTTACTTAGGTGTCAAAATCTGAAAATATATAAAATTCACTATCAGTGAATTTATATTACTGTATTTATATTACTTATTGATAAAGCTTGCTAGTATTTTCTAGTTCTATATTTTTCTATATTCTGTATTTTCTGTTTTCTATTGTCCCCTCATTTTCTGAAAATTTTGTATTTTTGCAGGGTTGGGGTTTGAAAACTTCCTGTTGTATTTAAGTAGGAATTCTTTGCAAGGAGGTTGATTGGGGGTTTTTGTCATCTGTTGGGGACAAAGTTCAGGAGAGCTGAGTTTAGGGCATGCTGTATTAAACTTAGTAGTGGTAGAGGAGAAAACTGAAAAAGGCTGAGTACAAAAGGAATAGGAGTGGGTGTCCAAACGGGTGGATGGATCAGTCCACAATGAGGAACTGTTGGTTACACAAGGTGGGGCATAGATAAAATGCTAGAGAACTAGAGGCTGAATATCTAGGCTGAAAACCGAGATAATTTCTTGTCCTTGACTGCTTGTGATTATTTGTGAAATCCTTTTGAATTGCATGCACCTCATCACCTATAGGACTGACTCAACATGGTGAGAAACCTTGGCTGCTGGCATATGCTCTACTAGGCAGAAGACAGAAATAATCAAAGATTTTCTATCTCTGATGGCCTATGCAGATAAGAAAGCTTTCAATATGATTTCTAAAGTTTCTCCAAACTTTCTTAAATAAAATCACAAGTTAACACTTTAGTAAAAAATTATCATCAACATCATAAAGCTAGCACAGAAAACTTGCAAAATTAAAAGCTAACTTCTTTCTACAGTTCCTTGGCTGCAGCTGAGCTTACCATCCCAATAAGTGCAGGTCAAGTTGAACCAGAAGGGAATTTTAACAGATTCTGGAGATTCTTTCTGTCGCATTCAAACAGGTGAGGAAACAATACTAAATGTCATGGCAAAACAAAGACCCAGATGACTGTATAATGCCTGCATTCAGCATCTGTGATAATGCTGATTGCACAAAGAGAAGTTCAGCTGCAAAAAGGCATGTGTGGAAATGAGAACCATGAAAGATAAAGCATCACCCTCCTCTAAGATGTATCTAAGATGCATAAGATGTAATCCTCTGCCTTGAATCCATGAATGGTGGTCTGTCAGTTCTATGAAACTTGGCATGTTGCATATGAGAGACTATGCAAGCGTAGTATTGAAGTTTTCACCCAGGAACAGTAACTGGAAAATAGGAATGACTGTTGCATCACGTGTGTGCACAGTCGCCAAGTTGGCCGCAGTGGCCGTAGCTCAGAGGTTGTGACAGTGCCGTTGCTGTAGTGACAGACTCTGGTTGTGTGAGTGACTGCTTTTATACGACAGAAGTGGCAGCACAGAGTTCATCACGACTTACCATAGAGTCCAAATTGGGAGAGAAACGCAGCTGTGGACATCCGTAAGTGAGCTAAGGTTCACAGATCCATTATGATGGAATCCTCAGCCTGCTTGCAGCTTCAGGCAGAATCAGATCCTATCAGTCACTGGCAGAATAATACTTCCCTTCTTTAAATTCCTTCTGGTTTTATTTTCTTTTAAAAAGTCCAGTAGCTTAGTCAGTCCAGACAAAATTTCAACCTTTGTTCCAACTTCTGAATTAATCCTTGGGTACATAATGCAGCTCTGGGTTTGTCTTAAACTATATTTCTTTTTGAAATACTCTCCATGTGCCTTTTGAGACATTCAGAGCAATTGTTCTCTTTCAACTTTATAAAGACAGCAAGGGTAGTAAAAAGATTGGAGGAGTAGTTGTGCTCTACATTTCTTTGATTTTCTGCCTGGAAACTGTAACTTATTAAATATTTAAGATAGGAACTGGCTAAGGTTAGAATACCTCATCTCAGAGACAACTTTTCCTGTCTCTGTCTTGTTTGGGGTATGATTCCAGAAGAGCAGAGAAGATAAGGAATTGTAATATAAATCCTTACTGCTCACATAAGCATTTCAGGTCCTCACTGCAAAAGTCAGATGCTTTCCTCTGCTTTCCCTTCCTTTGGAGAGATGAGAACTGCAATAGCAGGAATATTGTATCAGAAATACTGAATTCAGTATCAGAAAGTGCAGTAAAGGGCTGCCAAGTTCACACCCAACTGCTGCCTCCTTCAGAAGTGAACATCACCAACAATATCAAGAGCCAAGTCACTTACTGTAACGTAGGTGGAAGTCTGTGTAAGTACTAGTCCTCTGAGAAACCCAGAGGAAGCCTGTAAGGCAACAGGGCTACTTGATATTCTTTCAGCGATACATAGATCTAGTTTCACTCTCATCTGGAAAGTGAGTAATGGGACAGTTCTGCAATGAACAGTATGAGTAACTACAGTTGAGCCAGGTTTCCTTCCTTGTTCACCCAGCACAAGGCATTATTTGCATTGGACTCCCTTGCTCATTTCTGCAAAGTGTGGCTTAGCATTGTTTGTTCTCCTTGTTCATCTTCCCAGAGTGCAGCATAGCAGAGAGGAGCACGAAGGAGCAGGCTTGGCAGAGCCATCTGATTATTCTGGTTCTTTTGATCATAGATATGCAGAAATGAACTCCTCCTTCTCTGGGATCCAGAACTAGCAGCCTGAATCTGAATTGGAGAAACAAATACTAGGATAACAGGTGCCCTCTGCATCCTGTAGCACTATGTTCTTTCTTGTACTGCCAGGAAGGTAGAGGTGATGCAGAGGAAGATTTACTCTAACACACCAAAGGAGAGGAAGTTCGGGGCTTTTGTCAGCATTCAGTCCTTCAAGTCATCATGTCCTGGTGACTTTCACGGCAGACTGGGGCACTGTCTTGTCTGAATTGCTCTTTGAAGCTTCAGCTGCAAGTTGCTATGCCTGACTTCTCCATTCTTTCTCCAGCAGCCAGCAGAGGAGCTGTAGCCTGCAAGGGCCAGATGTGAAAGGACACACAAGCAGTAAGGAAGACACTTTAGCCCTGGAAGGCCTTTTGTTCTTTCTTGGATTTCAGTGTTCAATTTTGAAAGAAGGCAGGTCCTTGGTGTAAACCCAGCCAAATTCAAGCAAGTGTTACCATATGGAAAGTGCTTTTCTGAAACATTTGAATAATCTAGTAGAAGAGGCTTGTCTCCATTTCCCACAGATGTTTCCTCTGGTTTTGCATATGCATAATAGCTGCCTTCTCCTTCTTTCTTTCCTCCAAACTTTGATCATCATTTCATCTGCTGTGATCTTGGAGCTTTTTCCAGGATTGTGATAGCATTAATAGTGACCCCAAGGAAGGGGAAATTCACTTTTATCTCTTCCTAAGCAATTTTTTTATTGCAATTCTGCCCAGAAAATAAACTAAGACAAATTCACAGCATAACACAGTTTCTGTGCTGGCTTGGAGTTAAATGCAGCCATATGGTTCGGTGGAAGTCAGTCATAAGCCTGTGCTAAGGGCAAACACCACCAGCTATGTGGTTTCATCTCAGAAGAATGTTAAAAGAAGATGAAGACAGGCATAAAGTGTTCACAGGGAAACAAAAATCCAATTCCTGCTAGAGCCTGCTGGGAAAGCTTATCTCATGCATCAATGAACCAGAGTTCAAATGAAACCTAGCCAGTAGTTTCTGTTATCTTTTATATCTTTCCTATAATGTCAGTCGGCAGAGATTAATCTTTTCTTTCTATCTGTTTCCTCAGCTCAGTGCAAGGAATCATATTTATTGATGTGGTCTATCCATTAGTGAATCGGGCAGAGCTCTCTAATGTCAGGTGGCAGGTGAGGGTCATGGTCTCTCTCAGAGAACCCAGTTCAATCCAGCATGAATAGGGTCTGTCAGCAGAGAGAGGGCACACCAGTCAGTAGGTGCAGTACTATGATTGATCATGATCTTGGACCACCGTCTTTTACACATTTAATGGTTTTCTCCTCGTTCTTACAGTTAATGTATCTTGTAGGGATTTTTGAACAAACAAAAAAGCATTATAACCCATTCCCAGGTGGGAAAAATTCAGCTAGTTTGCATTAAGGAAAGTCAGGGAGAGACAAATACAAAATCTTAAATGAGAGAAGTTGGAGCAAACTAAAATAGCTGCAGCTGGATGTATCCCTCCTCTCCTTAACTTTCTTAAGATTAGTTGATCTCCTTGTATGGAAATGGCAAGTAAAATGCTAGGTCTTTACACAGAGATAGACGTGCACTATCTCTGCATGTGTCAGTGATGACATATTTGAGGTTGAGCTCCCAAACCTTAGAAGTCTGTTCTGTCCGAAAGTCTATTCTGCCCATTTGAAACATCAGAAAAATAAAAATATAAAGTTGCAGCTATCCTTATGTTTTATTTGTTTACCTTGGCCTCATGGTGCTGCCAAACTTTTGTAGAAGGTTCCATTACGTTTTTGAAAAGCAGAATTATTGATTGCTTCTGTCTCCAGATAAGTGCATTATGAATTGGGACCCTTTGGGGGGCAAAATCTGGTGGTTTATCTTTGGTTCAGGCGAGCAATCATCACAGTTGTGTTCATTACAAAACAGAATGGTTAACAGATTTTAGGTCTAGGAATTCAGCAATACCATTATATTAAACATCAAACCCAGTCAATAGGAGTACTATTGAGTTCTAAGCAGAGGAGTTGGGTCTCCTGCAGTATTGCTCGTGATACATAAGTATGCCACCAAAACACAAATTCACTAAAATTTACATTTCTCTCAACTTGCATTCACTTAAAGGGGATTTGATAAAAGTTTTTTTTCCACCTCTGGAGCCTTAGGAGAATGCAATTGATGTGTTTCTAACTCTGAGTGACTAAGGTGTAGATATTACCTCTTGTGCCTTGCAGTGAATCCAGGCTGACAGGCTGAGGACCTTAACAGAATGCATAAGACATTTTACCTGGGCTTGCTTAAAAATGTGGCAATTCATGTAATAATGTCCACAGATTCAACACACCTCGAGGCAAATAGATAATTTTTAATAGAATTAGATACTGGCAGATTTGAGTTGGTTTGAGGGGGAAGATTAACCTGTGCTCCACAATGTAAAAATCGGTGTGCTCATCTCATAACATATTTAATTTTTGATTACGGAAAACAGAATGGCATTGCCTTAGCTGGAAGAGTCCAGTAAAGTACAGTGATCTTTTGAGTCAACAGTGGTCTCCTGTGCTGGTGATTGCTGTTGTGTCCAGGGTTTTTCTCAAATTGCAAGGGCAAGAGATGAGTCAAATAAAACAAATTCATGGACTTTTCTTACATGAAAGAAATTTTTAGAGCATCCCAGATATCTCTAAATATATGGGGATATTTTGATACCTAGAGGTAAAAGAAACAAATGCAAAAAATGTTAGGGATAGTTTTTCTTTTGTCTTTCACCTCTCCTCAAGTCACTTTCTATTCTGTCAACTTCCAAATGTCAGTTTTGATTTATTCTGCACTGAAACAACAGGTATCTGAAAATAGCTTTCCTCATCTCCACAGTTGCCTTTGCCTGACCCATAAAAAGCCTAAATTTTGCTTTTTTGCTTTAGGCAATTAGTTCTTAATGCTTTTGTGTGTTTTACCCTAAAAATAAAGTGAATCAAACAGTAGTATTATAAAAAATTGTCTTTGTGTACTGCGGGGCAAACAGTACATACTCATTATACAAGAACAAGGGAATAATCAGCTGAATTTAAATTGAAATTGATAGAAGAAAATACATTTTGAAATAGTGCATGTTTAGCCTACAGAACGAAATGCCACAAGACATCAGTGAGAGCATGGGTTTTGGACTGGTTAGAGAAAGAGCAAGCTGTTAGTGAGTAGGCTGGAAGGCATTCATTCCCTCCCTTTGTACTGGCCACTTTCAGACAGGGTGTTGTTCCTGGTAGTCTGCTCTACTGCAGTAATTCCCATTTCTGCTTCTTTGTTTACAGTTTTACTGTAAACAAACAGCTTTTGTAACTGTTCTCTATCAAGTAAGTTATCTCTTTCTCCACCGTTTTTGGAATAAACTAGCTTTCTCATTGTTCTGCATATGCTTTCAGGAATCCTACCCCGTACACTGGTTTTTAGACAGACACCTCCATCCGAAATACAGGCCAGAGATCATTTCTGTGTAGGTGCTAAAAAGCTACAAGCAGAGAAATTCTTCAGCCTTTTCTCAATATTCAGTGAGAAGACTGTCTTTCCTATGGAAACTATTTTAAACAAGGTCACAGTTTCATAAACTTCTTGCACTCGCAAGTTGTTTTGCAAGATTGTTATGGCTTTGACTTTGAAAATATTATGGAATAGGTATCTTAAAACTTGGCCAATCCTCTCAAGGAGTGGATGGACGAGGAACCAATTACCTGTTGCCACTCAACACACTTTTTGCGATCTATCCTATATAGTAGTCAGAAAATTATTAAAGAACAGCTTCGGCTTCCACTGTTCATGAGCCTGGACTCTGTGTCGTTTTCTTTATGTGCCTCGGACGTAACAGCGACATTTCTGACATTGGATGCCTTTTGTAGTGCAGTCTTCTGAGTGTTAGAGCTGTTCTTCCTCAGTTGTCTTCCAGTGTAATGATCTGAAGAGCCGTGTAACACTGACTGGATCGTCATGGAACAGGCCAAACATTGCATTTAGGACAGTACAGGAGACAGTGCTGCAAGAAAACCTGTACTGCAATAGCACTAGGACATCTTTTACTGATCACAGTGGAATCTCTCTATTCAGAAATGTGACCAAATTAATAGATTTATTCTCCTTCATATTTTTCAGGTGCTGTTAGTGTGCAATGACACACAAGATCCAAAGATTTAGGATGGAAGGATTCAGGACTTTTAAACCCATATTTTCTAAATACAGTTTTATGCTGGATCAGTGGTATTATAGCTCTTAGGATGAGGAGTGCTTAGTTGTTGTATATGCGTAAGCCCTAGCAATATCGGCATTTATTCTATGATAGCAGTCATCAACTAAATAGTAATGTTGCACAAACTAACAATAGCTGCCACTTAATCTCACTGGCAGGGTGATAAAATATGATGCATATTTTGATGTATTTTGAGAAGTTCAGTAGAATTTTGCTGGGCCTTATTCACAATTCCGTATTTAGTACGAATTTTGTAAAAGTCCTGTGTGGCTTTTAGTACAGTGTGACTTACTTGCCATGTGATTCAGCACTCTGTTGGCAGGGTTGCACTGTATGAAATAATTTATAACAGAACTAAAATGCTGCCAAAAAAGTTTTTTGGAATTATAAGGTAGGCTTTTTTACATCTTCCAAGTATTGCAAAGCATTCTATATAGATCTGATGCCCAAAATTAGTGAAATTCTTCTTTAGCAAGGTGAAGTAATTTCAGTATAAGCTAAAAATAGTCATGTATCTAATGTAAAAATTGCATTAAGAATGTTAAAATTATGCAATAACTCTATTCAGATCGAGACCAGTCTATTTATAAATTAATGTGTAGTATTCCATTTTGCTTGGTGATAGTTTATTTATATAGTATCTCAGCTTCTGGCAGTCTGGAGTCTAGGGCCTTCCAGACGTGTTTATGTAATATTGCATTCATTGATGCATGGTACCCATTTTCTTCTAAACTGCGGTCAAAAGTTCTTGTCATAGATCCTTTCATAAAGAAAGTTATTCTAAATCACATTTCTGTTGCTGGACACCCAGCTATCTTATATCAAAAGTATTTGGGCTTCTGGGCTGAGTCTCACTGTCCTTGAATATTTTGATAGTCTATCTCCATTTCTATAAAGACACAGTTTTCAGTTAACTTAATCTTCCTGCCAAACTCATGGATGGTTTTTATCACTTCTTTTCCCTCTTCTGTTTTCCTATTTACTGGATTTAGTAGAGAATGCTTCGATTTTCCACAGAGGAAGTGGCAGCACAAAGAAAATGTGATTTGCTGTGAATCCTCTCCCCCCGCCAGTGTGAGAAGGAAGAAACCATCTGCATGTCAGCCAGTGCACACCAGCACTTGGTGCTCAAAGAGTACTGAGTTAAATTAAAAGCATGATTATTTTACTTTTATTCACATGCTTCTGTTTTCTGAGCTGACACCTTTGAGGTTTTTGATGCTGTATTTCTGTCTGTTTTTGTAAGGGCAAAAGCTTAATTAAAATGCCTGCCATTTGTGAAATAAGGGTATTTCCCAGATGTCTTTGCATCCAAGGATTAGTTTATGGTATAACTTTGTATTTTGCTACCAGTCTGTAGCTTAGATTTGTTAGGTACTGAATACTTCCCACCTAAAATGTAAAGATTAGCTGCACTTTTTAATAGCAACATCTATTGAATAAGTTGGCAGAAATATATATTGAATAAATGCAAAAGTAGAATATTATTTGCTTTAAAAGTTGAATTGAATTATTTAATAATACAGAACTGGCTTGTCTTGTAAAATATTAGCATGATTCACTGGATTTTTGTACGCCATAGCTTAATAAAATATTTAAAGTGCTGCTTACGTGAAGATCTAGCAAGTGCATGTTATGTGATCAATTTTGAAGGGAAGATACACTATTGCAGATGCTATGAGCTCCCTAGGAGATGAAATATAGTGTAATTTCCTGTAAGTCAGTGCCTGGTCAAGTAGTGCAAACAGTTTAGGCTTTAGAAATTAGCTATTTGAGTTCCATAGTTTGAAAATACAAGGTAGATAGATATAAAGATAATTAAAATCATTTGTGGATGGATTATATTTCAAGAGCATAAGAATTGCAGCATTATCTGGAAGCAGCCTGGATTTGTTGTCAGATACTATATCCTTCTAAGAGTCTCATAGGAACAGTTTGGCATGGCTCAGTGAGGCCGACAAGATGTGCAAGTCTGATAGCATTACACTTTAAATACTTATCACTTGGAGTTAATGTACCAGGAGAGTCTCTGACAACTTTGTTAGTAACTCCACTCATTAGAAATAGAGAGATCCAAACAAATTTTCTTAACCCACATGAAGATGCCAGACTGACTTTTCTGTCATTATTTTTCCTTCAGCGTTCAGCCAAACGGTGCAGCCACTCTGGCATTGTATTCATGGGATTCAAAGCAAAGGAGAATAGCTTAAAGTGAGGAGCTGTGCCTGCTGAATTCCCACAGCATTCTTCTGGAGAAACTGGCTGATCGAGGCACGGACAGGTGCACTCTTCACTGGGTAGAAAACTGGCTGAATGGCTGGGCCCGGAGGGCAGTGAATGGAGTTACATCCAGCTGGTGGCCGGTGACAAGTGGTGTTCCCAATGGCTCAGTATTGGGACCAGTCCTGTTTAATTTCACAGAATCACAGAATAAGCTGAGTTGGAACAGACCCACAAAGATCGAGTTCAACTCCCGGCCCTGCACAGGACCATCCCCAAGAGTTGCACCATGTACCCAAAAGTGATGTCCAAATGCTGGCTTGACTCTGTCAGGCTTGGTGCTGCGACCACGTCCCTGGGGAGCCTGCTCCAGTGCCCAACCACCCTTTGGGTGAAGAACCTTTTCCTAATATGCAACCTAAGCCTCCCCTGACACAACCTTAGGCCATTCCCTTGGGTCCTCTCACTGTCACCACAGAGAAGAGATCAGTGCCTGCCCCTCCGCCTTCCCTCAGGAGGAAGTTGTAGTCTGTGGTGAGGTCTCCCATCAGTCTCCTCTTCTCCAGGCTGAAGAAACCAAGTGACCTCAGCCGCTCCTCATACAGTGTCCCCTCAAGGCCCTTCACCATCTTCCTTGCCCTCCCTTGGAAGCTCTGTAATAGCTTTATATCCTTCTTATATTGTTGTGCCCAAAACTGCGCACAATATTCAAGGTGCGGCCACAGCAGTGCAGAGCAGAGCAGGCTAATCACCTCCCTTGCCCAGATGGTGATGCTTTGTCTGTTATCAGCAATCTTTATCAGTGATTTATTAATGAGAAGATTGAGTGCACCCTCAGCAAGTTCACAGAGACAGCAAACTGGATGGGAGTGTTGATCTGCTGGAGTGTAGAAGGTTCCACAGAGGAATCTGGACAGGCTCAATCAATGGGTCAAGGCTAATTGTATAAGGCTAAATAAGGCCAAGTGCTGAGTCCTGCACTTAGGTCGCAAAAACCTCCTGCAGCACTGCAGGCTGGGGGCAGAGTGGCTGGAAAGCTGTCTTGCAGAAAAGTCCTGGAAGTGCTGGTTGACAGCAGCTGAACATGATTCAGCAGTGTGCCCAGGTGGCCAAGAAGGCCAGTGGCTTCCTGGCCTGTATCAGCAATAGTGTGGCAGCAGGACCAGGGAAGGACCAGTACGTGGCACTGGTGAGGCCACACCTCGAGTGCTGTGTCCAGTTCTGGACCCCTCACTACAAGAAAGAGGGGCTGGAGCAGGTCCAGAGAAGGGCAGCAAATCTGGTGAAGGGTCTGGGGCACAAGTCGTGTGAGGAGCGGCTGAGGGAGCTGAGGTTGTTTAGCCTGAAGAAAAGGAGGCTTGGTAGGGGTCTTACCACTCTCTGCAACCACCTGAAAGGAGGTTGTAGCCAGGTGGGGGTTGGTCTCTTCTCACATGTCACAAGCCATAGAACAAGAAGAAATGTCTTCAGGTTGCACCAGGGGAGGTTTAGGTTGGATATTAGGAAAAACTTCCTTGAAAGGGTTGTCAAGCATCAGAACAGTCTGCCCAGTGAAGTGGTTGAGTCATAATCCCTCTAGGTATTTAAAAAATGTGTAGATGTGGCATTTAGGGACATGGCATAGTGGTGAACTTGGCAGTGCTGAGTTAACAGTTGGCCTAAATGATCTTAAGGGTCATTTCCAACCTACATTTTTCTAAGATTCACATATAAAAGTTACAATTTTCTTTCATTACCTTGATGCCTGAGGTGGACTGTCAGAGTTATGACAGTTCACACTATTGCTGTCATCTTTTGAGTTATCTGTGGGATTAACTCCTCAAAGGTTTTGAGAATATGGATTACAGTCTCTAGTAGTCTGTGGTCTACCAAAGCCAACATCAGTTCTCACTTTCTTAGAGAAAAAAAGGAAAATATCAGTGGCAAACTGTTTTATTGCACTATTTTGTTAAAGCTTGAAGTATATGGAGTTCTATTCAAGTGCTCATATAATGCTAATTTCCATTTTTAGTCTGTTGAGACTAACAGCAAGAGAAGGAGGATATGAAAATTGCAGGTTGGTCAGGCAGCTTCTTATTTTTAACATGGAAGCTGATGTATAGGAAGAGTGTTATTGTATCTACTGTATGGCTTTCCTTCTGTCCCCCAAAACAGTACACATTGCACATGGAAAGGGGAACAGCTACCTTTGTATTTGGCGTTTTCTTGGGATCTGTGTAGACACTGTTTGTGAAATGCACCTGGACAGAGCATTTACCGTATGCAGCCAGGAATTAAAGAGCAATAAGGGTCAAGTGAATAAGACACTTTATCAGGACTTAATGAATTTACATGATCCTGTGAATCTGTACAACCAAAGTAACAGTGTTGTAAAGTGTAAACTTTTTTACATAGGGCTAGTTATTATTTTGGTGTTTGCTACATTGAAAATGTCACAACTTTTAATGAAGTACCTTCTTAGACAGGATTTAAGCCACCAGGGCTTTGTCTTTTCAGATTGTTGGTTGTACTCTGACCTCAGAAGCCAGAAAAATTTGGGATGTGCTGTTGTGCATCAGTAGATCTAGTGCATATCCTTCTGTTGTTGCTGCCATCAAGTTTAATATCGTTCAGAATGAAATAACCTAGGTAAAATATTTCATGGAATCATGTTTGGAATGCAAATATTTTCAAGTAGAAGGCCTATGCCAAGATGTTCTAATTCATCTGTTAATCTCCCACAGCAAAGTCACCTGTAAACAACAAATCTTGTTTATCAACCGCTGGTATTTTTCTCAGGCAGCAGTGGGGCAAATCAATTTCTAGTGTCTCTACAGTGTAAATTGGTCCATTACTATGCAAGAATCCAAGCATGTGTCCCAGAGAATCAAAGCCCCATCAGCTAAGAAGCAGTTCACAGTGCCACATGGCATAACTAGAAGGGCTTTTCCCATGCACAGCCAGCTCAGCTGGTGCTGGATCCTCTGACCCGTGCTGTATAAGTGACAGGCAGTAGGCAAATACAGCATAGGCGTGCACTTACCTTCAGGAGGAGCTGAGTATCAGCAACTCATGAGTGTCTCATAGCTATGGCAAAACCCAAACACCTTTCTGGTTCTATTTAGCCGTGCAGTTGGTAAGTTCAAAGTCTCCACAGTATGCTTTCTTTCCATTTTTAGATGTAATGTATTCATTTTGCAGAAGTTAATTAGGTGAGGGCAAGCCATATGCTACAGAGTTGCCAACATAACAAATTGGTGGGGAACCCCTGGTGCAGAGACCTTCCTTTGAATGAGGTTTTGTTGTTCATAGAGTTGTGTACGTGCATCTGGAGAGGAACTCCAGGTAGAATATGCCATGCTTAGAGGCTCTTTCAAAGTAATTATGATTGCATGAACTGAAATTAAAGCATTCTACCATAGAGAAGCTCAGGGAGTAGTATTTCCTTTGGAAATTTTAATTGAAAGAGTAAACTGGTAACTGGTAACTCACAGTGTGTCTTAACTGTGACTTTGCTTTTCTTAATCTGTTGATGGTCTTCTTGAACACTTAGTAAATATATTTCTTTAGAGTACTTTTCCTAGGCTGTAACTAGGTGCTGTATCCATAATCAGATCTTTTTATGGAAAGATTATGTGCAAGTAGATGTGAATTAGTGAACTGAGTACTTAAGACACACCCAAAAAAAATTTTTAACTGACTATTTTTGGAAAAGTTGCCAAAATTTTGTAACTGAGAGATTGCTGCTTTCCTTGTATTTAACCTATGAAAGCTGTGATAAGTAGTGTGGGCTGCAGTCACATTATTGACTTTTTAATGGAGTTCCCTGTAGTCTGTTGCAGAAGCCAACACAAATAAACAGCAGCACAAAGCCTGTCCCTACGTGTTGGATAAACTATGAGAGACTTCCTCCCTGCTACACTGTATTTTGGGTAGTTCTGTTTCCTGTCTGGATGCCAGTGTGTTATTAACGTTTGGGGGTCTTTGGTCTTTAGTTAAAGGGAAAGTGTCTTTTTATGTGTGAGTGTCATGACAAGTTATTGCTTCTATGACCCTCTGTAGATTGGATGTTGTTAGCTATTTGAAAAATCGGCAACATCAAACAAAAGAGTTATGATTGCCTGTGCTCCAGCTTTATTTACTTTTATACTTTACCATATGCTCTTTCTTTCACAGGCATTTCCTATTCAAAACAGGAACAGGGACCACACCACTGTTCAGTACTGCAACACCAGGGTACACAATGGCATCTGGCTCTGTATATTCCCCTCCTACTCGGCCACTACCTAGGAACACTCTATCCAGAAGTGCTTTTAAATTCAAGAAGTCTTCGAAGTACTGTAGCTGGAAATGTACTGCACTCTGTGCTGTAGGGGTCTCAGTGCTGCTGGCAATACTGCTGTCCTACTTTATAGGTGAGTCCCATTTTTTATAACTGTCACTATGAACACTGGTGTCTGGTGGATTGTATGTGGACTGTGACATACAAACCTTTAAACAGCAAAGTCTTTGGTAACAGTAAAAGCCACAAGGATTAAATGGAAAGTCACAATTGTTTAGAGAAATCAGAAAATTTGAGTATTTTACAAGCATTCTGTAGCTCGTTCAGTGAATTAACTTCAAAGAAGTATTTGAACTACAATTAAGTTATATGGGGTCAAGTTCTTATAAAAGTATGTGTAAAATATAGGCTGTAAAAATTCCATGACGTGAATGTAACTTGCAGCATATCTTTGGAACTCTCATTTTGCTGAAATACTGCTAATACAATCTTTGGGAATGCTAACTATCACTTATTTCATCATTCCATGCATGTATGTTTGTGTATAAAGCTGGAGCAAAAGTCTAATACAGATGTTCGATTGTGAAATAGGGAAAATAATTGTCCAAAAGGACAACATGCAATGAAGATACAGGCTTCTTCCTCTCTTGTGGGTTGTTTATTTTTAGTTATTGTCACTTTTCTCTATTTGTTTGTTAAATTCCATTTCCCAAATTTTACTTTAGAAGATTTCCTTAATTTCTTAACCTCTTTAATTATTTTCCTGAATGTCCACTGTAAATATTATATAATTTGAGTTTTAGGCAGTTAATAGGAGCAGTGCTTGGCTATGAGAAAATGTCCCTGACTTTAATAAAGGAGCAGAATAGAATCATTTTGCACTCCTAACTTCCTCTGCATCTTTGTCCTGATTACAGATTTTTTTCCTCTCTGAGTCCATAAATGGTCATCAAAGACTTTCTTTTAACTGATTTGTTAATTAGAAGTTTAGGTAACCACAGTTATGGAAATAAAAGTGTAGTGGTCTGTTTTTTGTTACTGGTTGCACACAAGTTTATCGTCTTAAGGAGTCGAGGAAAGAAAATAAAAGGAAGAGAGCCAATCTCTCTTTCCTGCCCTCTTTTTAAAATCTGTGTTAATTTATAATAGAGCCTTGAAGGCCTTAAGATCCTTAAATCCTCATCGTCGTTGTTCAAACAAGCTTGTTGCATTTCAATGCAAGATGCAGCATAAGCTGTATAGAGCCTTTGAAGTAGTTCTTACTGAGTGGAAACTCCTGCGAACAATGCAAGAAACTGGGTTGCTGAGTAGCTGGAGAAATTCCCCTCTGACCCAGCAAAGCTGAGCCCCCTGAGCATCCTTTCCACCTCAGCTGCCAGCCCCAAAGAGCAAAAGACATACATGCAAATGTAGGCCTGGCCACTGCTGTTCAGCCTCCTTCAGTCGTTGGATTTGTGGTTATTTTGTGTGAATGTGCAAGCAGTTTAAAGGTGTGGTTTAAAGTTAACTTTTGACTCTGGATTTTTTTTAAGTGGGATTGAAATAATCCCACTTATAAAACACATTAATTGTGCTCTGTCTCTGTGATATTGCCTCATAAATCATGAGAAGTAAACATCTGCTACTAAATAAATGCATAAATATGAAAGAAAGAATTCAGCATGAAGTATCACTGTCAGAAGCTGGGAAAAACAGCCATACATATAGTAAAACACTGGAGACCTGACTGTGAGCTGAGCTCTACACTTTGCTAGCCCCAAAGAGCCAGATTACTTATGAATCTGAGGGGCACAGGAAGATATCTGTACCGGATTATTTCTCCCATAGGCACATTAAGAAATATAAGCATGTCTAATGCGCCTCTATTCCTGTATTCGGGAAAAAGAACCAAGCTTTCCTGTGAGCAAGAGCTGAAAGCTCCACACATCATTTATTCACATACCCTGGAAAAAAAAAATAGCTGTACAACATTTCATTTCATGGGTGCACGCCAGCTCACATCCTTGCTGAAATAAACAATGCACAACGGCCTTCCTCTGCCCACAGTCAATAGGGAGCTCAAAGCCTACTGGTGATATTACACCTATTTCAGCTAACTCATCAATCTAAATGTAAAATTCAGCACTCAGAGATGCTCTCTAGAGAACTTTGTGTCCATAAAATCACGAATGGATTGCACTCATTCATATATGTGGTTTTCCCATCTCTACAGATGTAATATCAGAAATATTCTCCATTTAATAGGCCGTCCAAGTATAAATCAGTACAAATCATTAGTGTAAGATGGAAGCACTCCATCTTGGTTAACCATTTCACAGAATGGTTCGGGTTGGAACAGACCTTTAAGATCATCTAGTTCCGAACCCCCTGCCATGGACAGGGACACCTTGTGCCGTACGAGATTGCTCAAAGCACCATGCAACCTGACCTTGAATACATCCAGGGATGGAGCATCCACAGCTTGTCTGGGCAACCTGTTCTGTTGTCTGACCACCTCACAGCAAAGAATTTCTTCCTAATATCCAATCTAAACCTGTCCTATTTCAGTTAAAGCCATTCCCCTTTCTCCTGTATTTGTGAGAAGTCCCTTTCCAGGTCTCTTTCAGGTCCCCTTTCGATAATAGAAAGCTGCTCTCTAAGGTCTCCCCAGAGCCTTCTCTTCTTCAGGCTGAACAACCCCAGCTCACTTTTAGCCTGTCTTCAGAGAAGACATGTTTCATAACATAGGTGTGAAAGGGAAATGACTGAGTAGGAAATTGGTGGTAACATAAAAAGAAAGGAAGGCTTGCAGTATTGTGTGACTTCTAGCACCCTGTGACATGCCTCCAGTACAGTGGTGTGGCATCTCTGCTGAAGTTTACAGCAGCTGAGGTGGCATGTCACGTTTGTATAGCCAGTTTGAGACATATTTTGCACTTCACAGAGATATGTTGCCACAAGTGTGAAAATGCTACCACCTTGTAGCATTTCCATGAAAGAAGGAATTCAGTATGAAGTATCACTGTCAAGAGCTGGGAAATCACCCGTTTTGCAGCATGATTGCTGCAAAATGTGCCAGTGCACGTTGATAAGGAACATAGTGTGGCTGATGCCCATTGTGTGACTGTGGCAGCTGCAGACTGAAGGGCTAATTGACTGCTCTTGCAGTGAGAGGTGGTGTAACCAGGCCCTTCTCAGAACTGCAGCGAGATGAACATGTCATGCCCAGGCTTATTTTAGTTACAGTGGGTATGGGGTAGAGAAAGTGACTTGAGATCCTGCTGCCTCTGCTCAGGCAACATAAGGCAGAAGAGACAGTTTGCTAGACTTCATGTCTGCCTTTGCAGATCTGCTCAGTCAATTACTGCTCCGTCAATTAGCCCAGCCAGAGGAAGGAGCTGCATCAAGAGTCTGGTGTGTCTTGCACTTCTTCCATCACTCTGACAGGAAAGACTCCTACATTTACAAAGTCTGCAAAGATGAGGTGAGAGCAGAGAGTGTCAGCATGGGTAGAGACCAGAGCAAACACTACACTCTAAAGCCACTTAATGCAGTCTTGGGGATCACAAGGAGTTGAAAATGTTATTTCAGTATAAAGGAAAGTCCTCCCATGTCATTCTTGCATTTCTAGCCCTCATGGTCTCTCTCAACCATTCTGCAATGTACAAAATACTTAAGCTTACTGTTCCTGTCAATTAGACCTGCTAATTGTTAGAGGAAATAGAAGTGAGTTGTGGAAGATATTGGTACTTTGTTTAGAGGTTTCATCCACTGTTAAATGGTTGAGAAAGACGTAAAGCAACAGAAACATGGAAGTGGTGAACCAGAAGATAGTGCAGCAACATACAGAAGAGAGAAATTAAAAACAGCTCTAGTTTAAAGTAAAGGATTCAAGGAAAAGTTCCCTGAGATAATGGATTATAAAATGGGGAGTAAAGAATTTAAACTGCCTCATTTTGGGATAAAGTTTACATTGGAATTTCTTTAATCTTCTCATTTGCTTAACTTCTGTCTGTAATCAGATTTGCAACCAAGGAAAAAAGCAACCTTTTTTTCCAACATGAAGATTTTAGAATCTTTTTCCCTGTTTGGAAGACTAGGAAGAACAGTATTAAATATAAGCCATTAAAGAGTAAAAAGTGTGAAGTTCCCTTTGTTTGACCTCTTTATATATACACATTAACAGTTTTAACCAACTTGGTACAGAGAGTCCATGTGAGAGCCAGAAACAGAGTCCAGTTTTACAATGTGGAGAGAGCACAGAACTTTTTCCTTTGTTTCCCCATGGCTTACGGCCTCCTTCAGCATCCATCACTTGCAGTGAATGAATGAATGAAAGGAAAGTTCTGTAGAGCACCTCCTAGGTCAAAAATGAGCACTAAGTCAATGTTTCATATGAAACCACCATCCTTCAATTACACTTTTTGGGATCTTTCTTGTCCACTTGGGTTTTACTAAGGGAAGGAGCTTGTTGTTCTTGGATGTGATTTTTTCCTAACAGAAAAATCCACTGTGTAATTATAGAGAACTAACCCGTTAGGAAGAGTTGTTTCCAATATGTTGTTACATATCACAGGCTCTGACCAGCTGCATTAACAAACTGATTTGTACTGTACTAATTATTTCTGCTGTAGTGTGGACTCAGCAATTAATGGATGAAATTAATGAGAATTTGGGGACCTCAGAGCCCCTCTTTCTTCCCCAGGAGTTGCTGTGGCAATTGATTCTCCATTGCCAATGGCACTGTCTTGACATTGTCTAAATCAATACAAGAAATTACTGCTGTTTTCACTGTACATGGTACTGAAGAGGGGAGCAGTTTTCCTCAGTCGTTGCTGGAATTGCACGATACCACGTTCAGACAACTAAGCGTGAAGAGTCGTGCACTGAAAAATTGCATGCGTCTGTCATGAATTTTGCCTTATGTCTGCTAAATAAGTTTCTATGAACATAAAACATCATTTGAATGCACAGTAGGACCTGAGCTATTCAGTCAGGCCTTTCCTGTCCTGACTGCTTCACAACAACCTGTCATACTTTCAAGTCATTGAGCATTTTACTCTTTGTGTAACATGGGATTGATCATTTTGTTAGCCTTATCTCGGCAGTCAGTGGTCAGGACAAGAATATACACCAGCAAGCTATTCTTGGTGATAAAACAAGTATTTACATGTCAGTGATAACAGAAGGGCATCTCTTCTGTAGGAAGAATAGAAAAACAAAAACAAAAAAAAAGGAAGAAGGAATTTTATTTCACTAAAAAGGCCACATGACTATTTTTGTCACTATTGCCTTTATCATTTTTTTATCGCCGCTTTCTTTATCTATCAGTACTTTTTTGCTACTTAAGCAAATCCATTTTGGATAGAAAAGAAAGCTAACATTTAGATTTAACTGATGAAATATCTTCTGGGAAAACGTATTTTGGTTGATATTTCATTCTGTGGGAAACGGTAGAAAAACTTGGGTTCTGCTACGACACAGATTAACATACGATCGTAACTCAAATTCCAAAGGAAATGTGAATGGAAAAGATACTAGACTAGAAAGCCATGTTTGATAATTACAGATAATTAATAATTCCTACACTGTATAAAAATAGCTACATTGTGCTTATTCTGCAATTATTATAGTACTCACTCATGCTTTTTGTCCTTCTAAAAATGTTACTGTTTTATCATCATCCCAAGATATTAAAAATAAGCTGAACGTTATATGCTAGTATATTTCTAATAATGCACAACTATCTTCAGAGTTATCTCAAAAACTTCTCGAGAATAAGAACACAGCAACTTAAGAGGTTTTAAGGTAGAAAGAGAAGGAAGTGTCTGGGAAAAATAGCAAACAAGTTTCATTATTAGAGGAGACTGACACATCAGAAGTATGCAAAGTGTGAAAGATAGTGTGTAACTATCTGCGGGTGAGTTTTAAGTAATTGTTAAAAATTATTAAATTGTCTGTTTCTGTAGACTGAGGTTAACTTTCTATGTCTTCAGGCTATTTCTGAGTCTGTTGTCTGTGATTCTCCCATATTAGTCAGGATTTAGTGTAACAGCTGTTTGCATTCATATCTCTTCCCAGATTGTGGAGGACCAGATGCCCTTCCTGTTGGGTTCAGGGACAGAAGTCATAGTCGGGCAGAACCACTGTCCCCAAAAGTAATGGATTTAGAGCCATGACAATTACAGAATTGAATTTTGTGACTAAAACAATGACTAAATATACCTGTAATCAAAATAATCTATTTTACTTTATCAATAAAGAACAATATAATATTTCTTTTTGATTGCAATGCCAAGTTAACATTATTCTGCTGTTTGTAAAACTCAGTTACTGCCAGGAATAAGGAAAACAACGTAGTTAATAATGCCATTTAAATGGAATTTTTATTACAATACCCAGCATAGGTATTGTAATTAACAGGCATGAGGGAGAATATGGTTTAATTGCCATTAATCACCTTTGCTTTCATTATGTGTTTATAGAAACTGTTTTTCTCTTTGACATGCATTTAATTTTGAGTATTGTAATGCTGTTGTCACTGAGAGTTTCATCAAGAACTTTTGGCTTTCTTCATTCTTTTCCCATTTATGTCTGCTTCACTCAGTTTTGCTGGGACCTTAGCTATGTCTGCAGCTTCACTGAGGTGTGTGGGTTGGAAATATGTTCCCTGTCTACAGGATATGTGGCAGATTTTTACAGTTAGCCAGGTTTATGCTCTAAGCCCATTTCTTTTTCCAACAAATTAAAGCCATGAGGTAAACTAATATATTTATGTATCTGATTCTTAAAAAAAATTTTTTTTATTTTCCTTTTGATCTGTTGTCATCATTTGGAGGCAGTGCTCTGAGATTTTACAGTTTACCAGATCTACATATCACAATGTATTCAAACTACCATGCAAAAATCTACAGCAGGGAAACTTCTCTTATGTAAATCTTTCTGAGAAAGCATGCCAGCTATCTAAGCACGGCTCCTTAGCGTTGTCTGATTGCACCATGCACTTTGCAGAACCACACTGATGTTCTCATGTTCTTGCTCACTGTGTGGCTATGTCTGGACTTGTGAAGACAGCCAGTGTCTCCAGCACTGCAGAAAGTACATCACTTCTTGCAAAGTGTAGACTGACTAGTCATTTTAACAATCCATGGGGCTTTTAGGGAAGGTTTCGTGTGTCTCTAGTGCATTTGGAGGCAGCAGCAATGCTCCTTGTCGTCCTTTTTTTTTTTCAAAATTAAAGCTTGGTGGGATTTGGAAGTGGCTACTTCTCAAATTAAGAAGCTGTGGATTAGGTACATAGTGATGTCACTCTTCTGTCCAGAATGGACATTTCCAGCTCTCTCTTAGCTCCGAGTGTCAGGGGCAGCCAGAACCTGCCTCTGATGGCACTGCCATGTGTAGGGCTCGGCCTTCCCAGCACATGTGGCTCTGCTGGGTTCCTGACAAAATCTGCCTGCCTGTTGTTTTAGACAGCAGTGCCACATGGCTCTCTCCTGCCAGAAGAGCAGGTATGTTCTTTAACTAGAAGGCAGGCCAAAGGGTGTGTAGTCGCTTCAACTGGGCCTTCAGTGTATGGTCAGATACCCAGTGAATGCAGTACAGCACAATTATTTAGCAGCTAGAAAACCACCCCCTGAAATTTCTAAAGGATTTTAACTCCTGAATGGACCTTAGAATAGTCCTTGAAGTCTGAAGTACCACGATCCTACTTCCATTTCAGTACTTAAAAATCTTTAAAAACAGAATCGTAAAAGTCAGATAATTGATAAATGTAGCCCATGCCTTACTAATATTGGTTCAGGCAACTCCTTTTACTCATTCCTGACACGTGCTTGGTAAATGGCAGTATTCATATACAAATGTGACTTTCCACACTGGTTTTTTGCTTTAACATAAGGCTTAATATTACAGCTAGTACTTCCATGACTTTTTGCGTTACAGAGGTTTTCATCTCTGTCTAACATGAGATCAAATTATTTTCCTTGGTATACCAAAGCTATGAGTTTTAGATATCTGTATGAGTTTCATATAATGTTTGCAGCATTGGTGATGAGTTCATTTGGCTTCCTTAGAGTGGAAATATTTTGTAAATAGTAATGTGATTTCTTATGTTCACCACATTCTTTCTTTCCAGACTGGGAGACAGAGATAGAATGACTAGTCCAAAAATGAAGTTGTTGTGCTTCACCACCTTATTGGCCTAAAAATGTTTTTAACATCTTTTTTGAAGTAGTACAAAATCTAAACATATTGAACATCTATGTTTTGAAGCATAAACATGAAATATACTTGCTTGTCTCTTGCAAGAATACCATTGTAGATAATGCCTTTGGCTGATGTTTTTAAGGCAAAGATCTTGTTGCTGTGTTCCAGATTGAGTGCAAAGCATAATATTACTGTTTCAGGAGTGCAGGGTGTTCATACTTGATTGGTGTTGTGGATGTCACTTGCTATTATTGTTAGTGGCACTGAGAATAAAACGTTCATTGAGAAAGATAATCCTCACACAAAAGGATGTAGGAACATGTAATTGACAATCAGGAGGTTAAAAGCAACTTGACAAGATTTCAAGGGATTAAAGAAGTTAATCTGTCAAGGCGTATACCCACCTCCGCTCCAAAGGCTTGTATTCTAATTAAGATTTATCACAAGTTTTTTGGCAATAGTCCTGTCACCCTTCCACTTTTGCCCAGTGGAGAAAACTGAAACTCAGTAATTCTGGCAATATAAGAGGTGTAGTAATAATCTGAAAGATGACATCATGATGTCGTTGCCCATAAATCCCACACATCATATTGTGATGCAGTATGACGGTTTTTTAAAATCTGGATGCTGCTTTCAGAAAAACTGAAATCTCTTGCAAGCATGTTTTGTGGAGATGTGTGTCATTCTGCACTCCTCCTATAGTCTTCTGATAGACTCCTAAATATTAGCAATTTTTCAGACTAATGAGATAGTTAAAATGCACCATTTGTTGATAAATAGCAAGCTTAGAGTAGTTTAAGAGATGTTCTTTGTATTTTATCAGTCCAGGTAAACATGTAGTATATTTTAGTCATAGGTAAATGTGTGTGATACTTCAAATGACTGCTTATTTTTAAGAGATTTTGAAAAGCAGATATTAAATTGCTTGGGTGATTACTCAAGTTGTAGTGGACATAGGATTAGTCTTCTCTTCTTTGCTGGTAGTTTCAATTAATTTCTACTTCAAGCCTGTGGTAAAAGAAGCCAGCTCTTAGAGATCTGCTGTTTGCTCTGATATTTGAATTACAATACACGTATTAAAGCTGGTAGTTTTGTGTATAACATGCATCTTTTCTGTAAACTGCAATCTTCTCTTGGTTCTTTTCTGTGAAGAGAACTGCTTGTTCTCTTTTTGAATGCTTCAGAAAAATTCGTGCTGTTAAAAATGTCTGACTTAGATGAGATTTTGGTAAACCTCTCCATACACAAGCACTATAGAATGAAAAGGTCAAGTGCATGTGTCCAACCTTGCTTTAAGCAATACTATTTGATATTACATTTATGACTAAGATCACAAGAACACATGGGTTTTATATGGTTGCAATTACCCCACTGCAGGGATTAATTATGGATGAAAGTTAGATGTTGTCAGAAGTAGACGGGAAATTGATGACATTTCAGGCAACTCCATTCACAAAAAAACCCCAAGCCCACTGTCTGTTAGGAATTGTCACCTATTACAGCATTGGTAGTTTTATAATCCAGGAAAAAGAAATATGCTACAACTGTTTAGATGTGTGGACATTTGCATTTCAAAAGCTTACTTTTCCTCAATAATAAAACCAGTCAAACAAAACCAGAGTGGTTTTGACAATATTTGATAAAATAGGGTCACACAAATGCATCTCTTTAACTAGTTCTATAGAAGCAGTAATGTGGGGGGGTTAGATATATAAATGAATATCAGCCATTTGGAAAACGAGCTAGTTCCAGAAACCATTAAGTATAGAAATAGGTACGTTCCTGTGGATTTTTTAATTTAAAAATACTTCTAAGTTACCCTTGTTATGATACAGCAAGAGTAGTATTTTTTTTTTCAATAATAGTCATTGAAAACTAAAACAATATCCAGCTGCACAGAGTTAACCTACTGCTAACCACTGATTTCATGAGGTGTAACACAATAACTGGGTACATTATCTTCACTTGCGAAAGCTCCAGGCTTATCTGTTGTTTTGCCTTCTCTTTCATCTTTGAAATGTCAAATCTCACACGACTTTTTATTGAGGCAGTTTTGCTGGACAGTGGGTCCTCATTTGACTCACTCCAAATCTTTTCACACTGCTAAGGAAAAGTTATTTATGTTTTCAAGTTATTTCCCAGGTTTTTAAGTATTTCGCCAGCTACTTCTTTCCTGTCTCCTGTTAGTACTCTCAAGTAGAGGTAGTGAAATTGAGGTATCCACATTTGAAAAGGAGAGATGCAATCCCTACTGTTATTTCAATTCAGCTGTAGGCAAAAGTGGAGGATAATTTTAAAACACGTTCTTATTACTGATCCAATGTCTTTTCACACAGTTAAAGGAGTGGTTCGTTTTCTTTATCAATTTTATCAGTGACCGGTGCTTTAGAGCTAAGACTGGCTATTCTTAATATCACCTGTAAGATTTTACCATTCTGTGTTGCAGCTGATTTAACTTTAAAGGGGGAAAAAAAAATCAATGTGAAACTGTAATCCTGACTTGTTTTTTCCAAGGCTTAAATAACTGATACAAAATACAAAGTGGTTTAAAAACTGACTTGCAAGCAATTCACTAGCTTCACAAACAATTAACAGCAAGTTTGTCTTTATGCCACAGTTTCCTTTCATAAGTCATATATGGTAAATTATTTTTTCTGTTGATAGTATTTTTCCTGTACCTATAGTATAACTTTGCTTACGGGAATAGTTCCATAAAAAACACATTTCACTTCAGTGGAGGAACATGGTATGTTATTCCAATGCACATAAAACGTATTAATGACTAAATAATAAAGGATGCCGTATCTAATGGCCAGTCCCTAGAGTGGTGGTGATGTTTCAGTAAGAGGATGACTGCGATCACTGAGCTGTTGTAAACCTTGGGGTTTTGAACCAAGGGTTTGCACAAGATTATTTGCTTATGCAGATAGCTAATGGCTTACAAGTTTACACTGGAGGTGTTGAGGTCAGGTAGAGTTGTGTAAAAAGGCCCCCTTGAAGGTGAACTCAGCATGTCCATTCTGTTTTTAAATATGGATTCAAGTGGAAATTCTGTGGGCTTGCAAGTTGATCTGCATGTAGTGGTTGGTTTATGCATCTACATAATTGCACGGTTCAGGTAGGTGAATGGTACTTATCATGGATAGGTCTAAATCACCGTGAAGAAGTTTTGTAAAGAGGTTATAGGTTATTTTCTTTTGGCCTAAATCATGTACCTTTGATCTACAAGTGGACTGCTGTAATTGTGATATCATGAAGCCTAAAAAACAGCAAAGGATTAGAAAACCTATATATTGACTTGCACATTCAATCAACTTGCATATGATCTCAGCAGGAAATTCAAAACAAAAGCTAATTTATGGAAAAATATGGAGTTCTAATCACAGTTTAGCTCCATGGGGTTCCAAATAACACACTACAATCTCTACATGCAGATGCTTTCATCTTACATTTCAGATTTGGTGACATTCCAAAAGTTCTTATCAAGCCTTATTATCATCTTTTATTAAAGCTTATTACATTTATCCTTATTGCATGTTTGCTGTAGTGTTCTGTTATTCGTAATATGGAATAAAAAAGCTTTGATCTTTTTTAGCCAGTCATGAGATGGAAATATGCAACACAAGTGTTTCACTACATAGTATAAACTCCCAGCTCCGTGTGTCCTTTGAACATTGCATTAATTGGCCCCTGTTTCTTTTTCCTTTGGTTCATAAATCTTTTCATCAGAC
This sequence comes from Struthidea cinerea, assembly GCA_013397865.1. Classification (NCBI taxonomy): domain Eukaryota; kingdom Metazoa; phylum Chordata; class Aves; order Passeriformes; family Corcoracidae; genus Struthidea; species Struthidea cinerea. The sequence goes on along the minus strand of VZTI01003754.1, from coordinate 393,338 downwards.
TGCACTTCTCTGTGCCATCAACATGCAAATAGCCTATGCATGATCACATAGTGCCACTTAATTATATCCCTCAAGAGATTTGTGGTGGTTTTGTTGGGTTTGGGTTTGGGGTGGTTGATTTCTTTGTAATAAATAAGGCTTTTGAACTATAAAAATGGTTGGATCGCTTCATCCCTGCTCTTTACCTAAGAAAGGTGTTTCCAATTAAATTTGAGACATTACATTGTCATTGCTTTTCTTAACACTTCTGTTTTATGAGGGCTGTGATCTAAAGGACAAAGCAAGGCTTCTGTTGGACTTGTGAAAACAAAAAAACTAAAATAGATCAAAAAAAACATAAGCCTCAGCTTTTTTCCGGAAAGCAAGTTTAAGGAAGAAAAAAAAAGATTTATAGAATGATGTTGAGGAGAAAGCCCAGGATAATACTAAAGACTGTTTAGGTATAGTGGAGCCTACTACAAAATGGGGTAGGTTTGCTGTTCATCACAATAAATGGGCAAACCTGAAACAAGACATAACAGATACATCTTATTTAAATAAGAGGCTACTGAATGATTATCTGTTTTTCTGTTTTAAGAAATCTGGATTCTCCCTTAAGCTTTGAATGTGCCTTGTATAATGCAGTTGACAGAATCAGACCACTGTTGCATTAAAGTCCCTGGCTTGACAACTGAAATGGGACATTTAGCCATACAAGTTTTCGGAGGAATAAATGTTCCATCTTGGGGTGAATATAGTAAAAAATATTTACACCAAGACTACCACACATCTTTCTTAACAGTTCAAATGCAACAATACTTTAAAGTGTCATGTAATCAGCTTTGATTAGCAGTCAAGGAGAGTGAGTTCATCCATAGTAGATAGCTGATACACCTTTGTTGCCATATTTTTTCTCGGCAAATATTTTTGATGTTTTGCAAATTCTTTGTTAAAAGGTTCCAAGAGAAAAAGAGGAATAGACTAGAAAGGTTGGATTTTTTTTGCAGATGAAACAGTAAAATCAATAGACCCATTCAACTCTTCAGGATAAAAGGGAAAATACCACAGGTTTTCTGTTACTATATTGATCTTGATAGGTATTACTAAGTTTTTCATATAGCACTATACTAAAATGTTTTACATTCAGTGCATATGTTCAGCAAGTTTTATATGATGCTGCTGGTGACTAATCTTTTGAAGGTGCTCAAAAACATGTACTTTAAAGTTTTTTTAAATTTAGAAATAACAGGATTTTTATTGATTTGAGAAAAACAGTAATAAATAAAGAACTTGTCTTTGTAACTTTTAATTCACTTTATTTAACATTTTAATTAACTATTTTTAATTCACTAGTTGATCTGCAGCAACATCCAAGGTATCCTATTATCTTAGAAAAAAGCGAATGAATGCAAATCACTGACAGTTCATTTGCACATCTTCTGGTCCACTTCAGGTCCTTCAGAATAAAATAGGTTTAGATTCTAATTATGGCTGCAAGAAAAATATATAGAAGATAATTTTAAAAACCACTTCAATGTTCAAATATTTCATTTTAAAATGTATTGCCAACAGGGAGATGAACTAGAAGATAATCCTTCAACAAGATTGAGCAATAATTGCAATTTGCTTAGTTTAAATTATAATCTTTTTGCATTGCTTTAAATATAGATTATGTTCACTTTTCCTTATGTGAAAGTGTGCATAAAGATTTTTCTATTAATTCTAAGGAAGCAATTTTTTAAATCATGGTTTGAAAATACCAGCACCCAGAAATATGTAGCAGTGGCAGTCCTGGAACATGAGTTCAATAACTTAGCAAGAAGCTCATCTTCAAGCATAGCTTCATGAATAATAAGACTTGATTACCATACCTGTTAAAACCCATGGAAGAAGGGAAGGAGGGTCGCCAACATCCTTCAACATCCTCTTGCCAACTTCCCCTACAGTGTTGAGTTCTTTGTGTTTATAAAACATATGCCATAGGCCTTATCTCTAGAGGTTTTGGGGAGATGCTTGCTCTTTAGAGATAGCCAGTGTTTTTCTATCTGCTGTCTAGTGTTAATTTTTCTGTTGTTATTCTAAGAAAAGCTGGAGTAAAATTGGAAGTCCATTTGCCAGTTCAGGCAACTCTGTTTCTTCTTCTTTCTACTTAAAAGAATCCTCTTACCTGTGAATTCTTGTTCTCCTGTAATGCCCTGTGTAACCTTTAGAATTCTTTCCTGCAAGAAACAAGTTGCCAGATTCAGAATGCAAGGTCTTGAATTGCTGGCACTTCTGACTGGTGCTTCAGTGTGTTACCTCTTCCATTACTGCAGGACTGCTTCTGTAAATAATGCCTCTGCTTGTATGTGTATGGTTTTGTTTGTGTGTCCTTATGATCTGCATCTGTGATTCTTTCACCCGCACAGCTCACAGGGTGTTTGCTATGCCTTTTGTGTTTCACGTGAGCATATTTGTCACTTACAGTACTTTAGAAAAATTTGTGGTTGATCCTGGTGAGTTATGATTTTGACCAGAACAATAAATAAGTTTCCGTGGCTTTTACTGTATATTGCTACCCTTTCCTACAAAGGAAAAAAAAAATTTCTGATAGTCATAAACCCCAGCATTATGTGTATAGTCACATCTGATCTGAGCTTTGTTTTCTATTCAGAGCTACACTGGACACTGGATCATGCTAACACCTGTCTATTTCTTTTATGAACTAGCTGTCCTATCCTCATTGCATTCAAGTGTATGAGAAGGGGGAAAAAATTCAGACAAGTTCAGTTCTTGCTAAATAGAAAAACAGCTACATGAATTGGTTTTCTGTTACAGCTCCTTTTTGTGTCTCTCATAATTTTGGCAGAAGAGAACTTTGAGATATTAAGCAAGGTGGGAAATGCAGGAGGTATGCAACTGAATGCAGCAGATAGTTGTCAGCCCTCACAGTTCTAGTTCTGCCCCTTAGTTAAATAAATTATCCATCTTTGACCAGCTACTTCTAAAGGACTGATTTTTTTTTTGAATGCAGAAAAATCTTGGAGAGGGTTTTGAAGTGATAATATAGTGTATTTGCTCGAGAACAAGTTCTTTGTAAAGTTATTGTGTAAAGCACCGAATTACTAGCTTGAGAGAGGAGCATGCACAACAATGGGCAACTTCTTCCTGAAGAAGATTATTGCAAAATGTTTTACACAGTGTAAACTAGCGATGGTTTTTTTCCAAGTGTTTACTGTGAAATGTATTCTTAGTTGCTATTTTAATTATTGAGTGGACATGGAAGGCTTTGTAGACTGATTACAAACCAAAATAACTAGACTTCAGTTACACACTGAAAGGCAAGATCAACCAAGCTTGAAAAAGTGGTTTAAGATGGTTCAGAAACCCTTCAGTGAACCGTGTGGTGACAGATGGCAAGATTACCCAATAGCCTGCAACAAATGATAGCATTTTTCTGTTAGCATTAAAGCTACTGTTGGTACAAATGCACTCCTTTAATTTGAGCTCTGAATTTTTTAATATCCCAGTCCATTTGGCGGGGGAAGGGGGGGAGGTGGAGGGAAAAGGGAGGGCAAGAGCCCAACTGTTAATTGGTTACTGCTTTTATGTTTGGGATTTGTTCTGGTGAATTTAGCCATACTCACCAGCACCAAACACACACACACAGGGTCTGGTACTCTGTTCATGCCAAGAGCAGACCATATCCAAGAGAGCTTTCTCATCTCTAATGCCTCTTCTTTCCACTCTGTTAGAGGGAGTGCGCTCCTCTCCATTTAGACTATCACCACACTCCAAAGGCTGGCCGTGCGGATAGTTTGTCCAGTGGCAGTACAAATGCCGCCTTAAACAACTCAGTCCAAAGGTAAATGCTAGCGTAGCTTCAGCAAATGAAGAGCTCTTGGTAGCTAGAGATGCTAAAGGCTTTGCAGAATAGATATAGGGACTGAAACAGTCAAATAGGTAGAAGATCCTAGAATCATAGGTTAAAGATGGTAGGTTTTTCCATAAATTAAATTTGTTTAAATTAATTAAAATTAATTTTAATTTTTTTTTTGTTTTATAAAATGTAACTATTTAATCATAGGTTAAATTGTTAAAGATGGAAAAGAGCTTAAAAATCATCAAGTCAAACTGTCAACCTAGCACCACCACCATGTTCATCATTAAACCATGTCCTGAAGAGCCATATCCACAGGGGGTTTTTAACACTTCCAGGGATGGTGACTTCACTACATTCCTGGGCAATCTCTTCCAATATTTTACAACCCTTGCCCATGGTTGTAAACATGGCCATGAAAACATTTTTTCCTAATACCTAATCTAAACCTCCCCTGGCATAATTCAAGGCCATTTCCACTTGGCCTGTTACTCGTTACATGGGAGAAGAGATTGTCACTCACCTTACTACAACCTGCTTTCAGGTAGTTGTAGAGAGCATGAAGGTCTCCCTGAGCCTCATTTTCTCTGGACTAAGCAATCCCATCTTCATCAGCTGCTCCCCATAAAACCTGTGCTCCAGAGGCTTTACCAGCTTCATTGCCCTTCCCTGAACATGCTTCAGTACCTCAATCTCTTTCCTGTAGTGAAAAGAGCTGGACACAGCTTTTGATGTGTGGCCTCACCAGTGCCAAGTATGCAGGGCAATCCCTGCCCAGCTTCTGCTGGCCACATTATTTCTAATACAGGCCAGGATGCCATTGGCTTTCTTGGCCACCTGGGTACACTGCTGGATCATGTTCAGCTGCTGTCAGACAGCACTTCCAGGTCCTTTTCAGCTGGACATTTTTCCAGCTACTCCTCCCCCAGCCTGTTAGCGCTGCATGGGTTTGTTGTGACAGAAGTGCAGAACTCAGCACTTGGCCTTGTTGAACCTCATAAATTGGCTTTGTCCCACTGATCCAGCCTATCCAGATCTCTCTGCAGAGAATCTCTGATCCTACTCTCCAACGAATCAACATTCCTGCCCAGCTTGGTGTCATCTGTGAACTTGCTGAGGGTGCACTTGATCCCCTTGTCTGGGTTGTTAGTGGAGATTTTAAACAGCCTTGGCTCCAATACTGAGCTGTGGGAAACACCACTCATGACTGGCCACCAGCTGGGTGCAATTCCATTCACCACCACTCTCTGGGCCTGCCCATCCTGTCAATTTTTATACCAGCGAAGAGTACACCCGTTCACACCATAGGAAACCAGTTTCTCCAGGAGAATGTTGTGGGAGAAAGTATCAAAAACTTTACTAAGTCTCGGTAGACAACATCCACTGCCTTTCCCTCATCCACTAAGTGAGCCGCTTTGTCATAGAAGGAGACCAGGTTGGTCAAGCAGGACCTGCATTTCATAAACCCATGCTGGCTGGGCCTGATCCCCTGTTTGTCCTGTACATGTTGCATGATGGCACTCAGGATGATCTGCTCCTTGACCTTCCCCAGCACTGAGGTCAGGCTGACAGGTCTGTAGTTCCCTGGATCCTCCTTTTGGCCCTTCCTGTAGATGAGCGTCACATTTGCCAACTTCCAATCCCCTGGGACATCCATGCTTAACCAGGGCTGCTGGTAAATGATTGAAAGTGGCTCGTTGATCTCTTCTGCCAGCTCCCTCAATACTCAGGTGAATACCGTCTGGCCCCATGAACATGTATGTGCCTAAGTTGCACGGCAGGTCACTGAAAATTCCCTTCCAGATTATGTGGGCTTCGTTCTGCTCCCTGTCTCTGTCTTCCAGCTCTAGGGGCTGGATACCTCGATGACAACGGGTCTTGTTATTAACAACTGAGGCAACAAAGGCATTAAGTACCTCAGGCTTTTCCTCATCTTTTGTCACTGTTTATCCAAGAAAGGATGGAGGGTTTTGGCCCTCCTTTTCGTGCTGAAAATCATTGGTGGTCTTTTATAGCAATGGCCAGATTAGGTTCTACATGGGCTTTGGTCCTTCTAATTTTCTCCCCTCATGGCCTCACAACACCTTGTAGTCCTTCTGAGCTGTCGGTGCCCTTTTCCAGGGCACCCTTTCTCCGTAAGTTCCATTCAAAGCTCTCTGTTCATCCAGGATCATCTTCTTCCTCACCAGCTCACCTTTCAGCACATGGGGATGGTCTGCTCCTGTGCTTTTAAGATTTCCTTCTTTAAAGCACGTCCAGACTTCCTGAACTCCTTTTTCCCAGATATCATCATCTGTTTTCCTGCTTAAAAAGCCATCTTGTTCCACAATGGAAGCAATCATCCCAGTCTTGATACAAGTAAAAGGAGGCTTTTGTTAGGGTTTGTGAGCACATTTGGAATTGTGACACAACCCATCTTTTCTCCCAGCCCCTGAGAATTCATCTATGCTTGCAGCTGTGGATTATTTGGATGGGGTTGTTGTGATCCGTGACCACAACCATCACAATCTGCCTGCCTGCTGGTTAGAGGCATCTGGCATTCTCACACAAGTCCTTGCTGCTGTCAAAGTTATGCCAGTATTGAAAGAAAGTCAATCCCGTGTTGGTAACCCTGTAGACTTGGCAGAGTCAGAACTAGTGACTCTAGGAAGAATCTCTTCGCTTCGTTGTCATTGTCTAACACCAAATAAATTCCAAATTGATTAGGAATAAACCAGACCTGACAGGCAATATCTAATCGAAAAATCAAGAAACTGTTTTACGTTAAATTTGGGACAAAAATAGCAGCAGGAAATAATGAAATGCATTTTTCTTCAAATGTTGTTATTTTAATTTTTGTTTTATATATCAAATTCTTTATAAAAAGAAGTAAACCTACTATTTCTCTGATTACAATAGAAACAGAGAAGGGGATTGATCTCTTACATCCCCATCCCAAACCTGGAAGAAGGCCTTCATCCTTTTCTAGATCGAAGGAAATCAGACAAATATATACCCCTCTGCAGTCTGTTTGCCTCTTTCTCCCTTTGGAAATTCAGAACTAGTTCATACCATTTGATTTGAAGGTCTCAGACATTCCACTGAGGGACCAGTACCAGGTGCTGCTAAACAGATTCATAATAGCATCAAGAATTTTTATCAGGTGCCTCAGTTTCCTTATAAAACTGATAAGGACATAAAGTTTGATTTATACTGTTGGCCAGCTGAGAGAGACAAATTTTGATTGACAGAATGGTGCCTAAGTTTGTCTTAATCAGTCGATTTACATATGTTCCTAAAGTTCATCATCTCTAAAGAAATTCTGCCTTGTACTTGGATACTTCAGCAACAAGCCTGTTTCTTTTATGTTGTTTTCATGTTTGTTGTGAAAGGAGAATTCTCTTAATTCCATAGCAGTAGCTCAGAGAGATTATGTAGTTGAATTGTTTAGTGTATTAGTGCACACTGTAAGTTTTGTCATTGGAATTGTCTAGCAACAGTTTTTGTCTGCTTAAAAAATATTCCTACATTCACAATCTGTGAAACAGCTGCATTTATCCATCTGTTCATTTTCATTAAACATTGTGTATTGAACTTGTTTCTAGTTCATTGTCAAAGCTGAGAGAGGAGTAGTATATTTGAGGGATACAGCTGATACTCCCTGTCTTTGACAGTAAACTACAGTGGGACTCCCATCAGTACAAACACTGAGAAAAGGTAGTTGTCACTTACACTGTAGTAATTGTGGTTATATTGATGTAATCAGTATAGATCCCACAGTCCTTGCCTTTGAAGACTTCAAATTCCAGCTGTTTTGAATTACAAGGGAATGGCTAGAAGGTCGAGTTGGAGCTTCCCCTTCTGATCTCCCAGTGCATGAAGAGGCACAGGGCATGTACATAACACCAGCAGATGTTAATGATGTTCTAAGCTCCTGTGTTTCTAGAGTTGCAAAATGAATGTCACTTTCTTTTTTTTTTTTTCTCCAGAAGAACTAATAAAAGGGATAAGAAGATAGCAAAGTTAAGAGAGCTGATTTAGATCTCCAGACTTGAAAACAAGAAATGTACTGGGTTTAAATCATAAAATATTTAGCTAGTTGCAGTCTTTCATTGCTGCCAGTGAAATGAACAAGTATAACAAATAGTAGAGTTTGACTCGGGGGATTTCATTGAAATATATTAAAACAGATACACTTTTCGGGTGATTAATACATAAATAAGGATTTCAGCTGAGTGAGGGTCAAAATACTAATGGCTAATTGTAGTGATGTGCCCGAGACGGTGGCGGTCAGATTTATGGTTTAACAAGAGTTGAGAGGGGAAAAAAGAAAGATGTTTTTAGGGTCAAGGAACATTCTACATTATCAGGTTTTGACAGGCAATTTAAGGTCTTGGAAAGAAGAGTAATAGTACAGCCAGAGACTCGGAACAAAGAGAATTTGTCATCTGTGGTGATGATTTCAGTCTCTGAAGTATTCAGTAACAGGTCTTTAGTTGCATTCTGGTTTTTTGTTTTGTTCGGGGTAGGGGGGAGGTTTTAAGGCAAAGACCTGGCAGACAACCTCTTAATTCGGCAGTTTTTGTTGCCTGGCTAACTAAACTTCCATTGATGCCTGTTCATCTTAAGTAAGGGTTGCCATGGTCAATGCAGAGAGATTTAAAGATCAGAGATGAAACCAAATGGGATGAAGAATTTTTTGTCATTTGCATAGAGGGAATGAATAAATTAGTAACATTGACTGTAGCAGTAATCTGCTTCAGAGAGAGAGGAGGAGCAGAAGTAACAAAGTACAGTGAATTATCTTCCTTTTATTTTGCGCTAATAGTTAAAATACATGATTACAGATATTTCTTCCCAGTGTATTTTTATTCCCTAGTAGCACTGAAAGACTATTTTAGCTGCTTTGCAGATAACTGTTGTCATGGAATGAGCGAACCCATGTTACACCAAGTGCAAGGTTGAGTAATAAAAATAAAATTAATTTTGGTGGCATTATAGAGACATTGGAAGAGGAGCAAATATTAAACTGCATATGTTTTGAGTATCACAGTACAGCACTAAGATGGGGGGCTTTTTCCATATTTTTGCTCTAAAACTTTAGACGCTGGGTTCATTCCTTAATCCCTGGTGATCAAGGTTCCTTAAGTTCCCCCTATAACACCATGGAGGGTTGGCTCTGTCTCATGACTAACTTAGCTGAACTCTCTAACATGGCATCACCTTTCAAATGAATGGGGTTGTGGGGAATTAAGTAATTCAGAAACCTAGCTTATGCATTACCATTATCAGAGCAAAGTGTCCCAGTGTCTCTGGCTCTGCTCATGGCCTTGGCCTCGTTTTGTAAACTAGCGTGGGGAATGGGCATGTAACAGGAGGTTGTGCAGGGTGTTGTGCAGCATGAAGTGTTCGTGTCTTAGGTTAGCCCTGCAACACCCACAGCACCCTCCTTCCTCTCCTGTATTTTTTCTTTTCCCTTTCTGGCTAACCAGGATGGATCCATCTGCTGGGAAAATCATTTATTTTAGTAGGTTATTTAGGAGTTCACTTAAATGATTTGTCTCTTCAGAAGGATCAAAAATGAAAAAAAGAGAAAGGAACATAATTACTGCCCATCCTTTTGAACATTGATTTGGGACTGGTAAAAGACTCAAAATGAGACTGGTGAGCTTTCTGTCAACTGTGTTCACTGAAAGCACTGTATCATTAAAGGACAGTGGTAGTAATTGCTTAGTGCCATTGCTGAACTGTTAGTCTGCCCATGCTTGTTTATGTAATTTAATTTTTTTAATGTATGAGTTGCTATTCCACTGCAAAGCACAGAAAGTCATTATTTGTGCAATTTGTCATTGTGGTTAAAAGCATCGAATAACATGTGTCCTCTACCACCAGCAATGCATCTGTTTGGCCTCAACTGGCAGTTGCAGCAAACTGAAAATGATACATTTGAGAATGGAAAAGTGAATTCTGATACTGTGCCAACACATCCTGTAACAGTTCCTGCTGGAGACAATGGTAAGTGAAATGGGCACCATTTTTTTTCCTTCTTTTGGAACATTTCCTTCCTTTGTGTCTTACGTACACCAAACTTTAACTTTTTATTTGTTTTCCTGCAAAACTCTCTATATAATGCAAGTACAGAGCATTTGTAAGCAATAGTAATTTTAAATAGGTAAACAGGAACCCAGAGTTTCTCCTACCTAGCCTGCGAAGGGGCCTATGGATCCTGAGCAATGATGCTGATCTTACTAGGAAAGCTAACTGTCAACCAAAATTCCTCACAAGAACTTACATGTGATATTTGATGAGGATAGGAAAGCTCTCATCATATCCAGAGAAGCAGAACCTCTGCTTACTCTGAAATATGTGACAATATTTTTTATTGTTGTTGTGGGGCCCCCCAAGGTAGCAGGATGGTGCTGAGGCTGGCTCGGACCATCCTGCCTTGGGGGCCTTGTGTTGTTGGCCACAACAAAGCCAGGGGCCCAAGGAGTCAGGACATGCTGTTTCTTAAGGGGGACCTGATACCAAGGTTCAATCTTTGGGACTTTAAGCAAGCTCTCAATAGTTTTTGGACAAAAGATTACATCTGTGTGTCCTGTCATAATCACTTTTTCTGAAGCTTTTGCTCCAGAAGAGGCACTTCAGGAATATTTTGCATATTTTTGAGGCTTCTCTCTTAGTTATGCTTAGAAGGCAGCTCATGATCCAGGAGCTTCGTGTGGCATGAGGACCTCCCTATGGAATACCTTGGGTTTTTCTCTACAGAGATTGATGTTTTCTTCTCTTTTTTTTTTTTTTTTTAATTTCTCTCTGAAGTTTAATAGGTCAGGTATAAAATGTACATGTGTTTTCTCAAAGTCTCTAGCATATAATGTTGAGTCCGAATCATCCAACCAATATATAAAGTAAGAAAAAAAACTTTCTTAATTTTGTTGTAAGAGCTTTTAAAATACAAACCACATAAAGGGATTATTTTTTATCGACCTTTTTCAATGTTGCCCTTTAAGATTCTCAAAACATTTAAGAGCTTGTGCACTTTTGGCTAACAGAGGCTTCAAAATCAATAGGTTTTGAATGGAAAACTTGATTTAAATGGTTGATGAATGCAGTGTTTGCTTCATTACACAAAAATCCATTTTCCCATTCACAAGGTACATCTGACCTCCTTACCACTGAGAAGGAGGAAGCCTCTGCCAGCAATTGACATCTTGAAAATTTTTCAAGTTATCACAGCTCCAAGTCATAGAAAAGTTATAGCTCAGTTCACTCCTTTTGTCATCTTTGTAAGCCTATGAAACTTCTCCAGTAGGACATTTTCTTCTTCCATTTCCTTTACCCTCCTGTCTTTTTCTTGTACTTAGATAGTCATTATCGCTTCCTGTGTTCTTCTTACTTGTTGTGAACAAAGACCAAAAAGCTACTCTATGGTTAATGAATATTGATGCTGCAGTGACAGCTCATCATCCCATTGTCTCTTGCATTCAATAGCCAATATTCTTTCTCGTATAAAATATATTGATGTTTTTGTAAATATTTTATAAATACTTACTAGGTTTTTTCCCTTGATAATTTTTTTTATTTTTTTAACAAAATAAATCCTGTTATGCACTGCCTCAGAAATAAAAAGAAATAGCAAGGATATCAAGTCCATTTTTCCTTCCTTATGTCCCTAAATACTGTTCGAGAGAACAGAGTTAATTCCACTGTTAAAATGCTGTCCTCTGCAGAATATGGTAAGTGGTCATTTGTCAGCATACATCAATACTAAACAACAGGCAGACCAGAGAGTACACATCTTAAACCACAAGAGAAGGACCAGGTGGGCAGAAGGGGAAGTGTGATGACTAGATGTGCTGTGTGAGGAGCGGAGGGCCTGCGCTATGACACTAGTTACTGAAAACTGTAAGGGAGAATCGATGAAGCCTTGATTTGGATACTTTGACAGCTGAACAACTTTCAGTACCACCCCTCTCTAGTCCCTTGGTAATATCCTGATACTCTGATTTGGATTTGAGAAATTTCAACCACCCTCACAGTAAATGTGAATGAACATGACATTTCATGTTTTGATTTAAAGCTGTGTGTAAGAACTGTTGCTGTTTAGAAAGTGGAAAGGAAATGATGACACTATGAAGATCTTTCTTATGCCCATTGGGATACAACAGGGAACAGAGAATAATTAACGCCCTAACCATAGCGTGACAAACAGCTACTGACAGTTTTGAGAGAGGTGTTGGGGTGCTAAAGGGGCATGTGGCTACAAAGTAAAACCATCTTTTGTTCGGTGAACAACATGGGAGTCTGTAAGAGTATTATCGGCTAAGTTGAACCCCAGAAAGAAGCATTCTTGGCAAGGTGGTTAATGTATTTGATAAATGCCACTTACCCAAGCTGTCTAGCTCATCTTTTCAGTTGTACAAGGCAGTTATTTTTCATTTGAAATGTAGAAATAGGGGAAGCTGCAGATCAATAAGGCAAACAAGTGTTTATTGTTTAGTGATTACCAGTCATCAGTGTGTGAATTTATTCTACACAATATGCTTAAATTTGAAGAAAGAGGTAAAAAACAAATGCTTAAATAAGCTGAAATAGTGAGTACAGATCCATCTTCTAGAATAACACACTAATATTATGAAAGGTTAAGTCCAAATTTAGAAAAGCATTAGACTCATCCTGAAAAGTGTTTAAAAAATGGTTTCTTCAAGATCAGATATTTCACTGTCTCCTCTCAACAGCACTCTGATCAATGTGATAATCCTGTGAGACATTTTCAGTGACCGCAATACCGTTGTGACACAGCTCTGATGATGGCACAAGTTCCCACTCAAGGCCTCTCAGCAGTGCTTCTGTACCCGTTTAATTCAGCAGCAGTCTCGGTTCATTTCGGATGCACAAAAAGTGGCGAGGATCAACCTGCGACCTCACCTGGCATTTCAGATTTTAATCTATTTTTTTTTTACAGTCTAAATGTTTGCAAAAAGGTTGTGTCAGTTTGTTCCGTCAAATGATGAATAATGTAGAATTTGAACATGAAAGACAAGGCAGAATTGTCAGTTCTTCAGAGCACTTGTATGCAAACAAGTGAGCATCACATGAACATGCTTATCACATTCAGATGGATTTAGTTCAATTTTTACAATAGACTAGCTGATGAAAAAAATATAAATTGGTAAAAACACAGCAAATTCCAAGACTATAATGACAGTTCCATTTTTCTTCATATTGCTTCACTCAAGCTTTTCACCCTCATGTGCCAGTTGCTTAAATACAGCATTGCTTGCTTACACAAAACCAAAACCAGGTAACCAGAGCTGTAGCATTTTTTAGTATTGAATAAATGCTCTGATATTTAATGTAGAAAAGATTATATTAGTTCTCTTGACCATTTGTGTTTATGTATCTATTATTCTTAAAATCCTCATACTGCATTTTGCTTCTTTTTTTTTTTCTTGATGTGAGACTTTATTCTGAAAAGCCCCTATTAAAATGTTAGTAAAAAAAAAATAATAGTTTAATGTAGATTCTAAATTGTTTCCATAATGCTCCTCCTCAGGGATGCTACAGCATTTTTAGTTTGTAGGTATTAGTGCTATCTTTGCCTTTTTATTTCCAAATCATTGAATTCCTGGGATCTTCTATTCAAAAAGATTGACAGGTAACATTTTTCTGAGGTGATTCTAAATATTTGAAGATATATACAAAGGATGATTGAAAGCCAGAAAGGAACACTAATTTTTCATCTCCTTATTATTCTAACCCATCAGGAAAATTAGGAGGATTTGCACAAGAAAATAACACTATAGATTCTGGAGAACTTGATATAGGCCGAAGAGCGATACAAGAAGTGCCCCCTGGGATTTTTTGGAGATCACAACTCTTCATTGATCAGCCACAATTTCTAAAATTCAATATATCCCTTCAGAAAGATGCATTGATTGGAGTATATGGTCGAAAAGGCTTACCACCTTCACACACTCAGGTGAGAACTGCTTGCATTAAAAGTAGGACACGTTATTGAAAACCGTGATCTTGTATCTTTTGTATCTTTTTCTCTCTTAGGATTACATTCTTTTTCATTTTGCTGATTTTTATTTATTGCATTTATGCTTTATTGGTCTCATGTGATGACCAGAACATTTGTAATACTCTGTGTGTTGGGATCTAGAGTGAGGGTAGAGGGTGTTCTTATTTATGAGCTGTTCTATTGCCTAATCAATGATAAGGCTTCAGACATGGAGTTGTTTCATGCAGAATTTATAGGTACTTTTATTCCTCTGTGGTATATGGACATATCTTTAAAAACCTAAGCAAACTAATATAGCATCTTATGGCCACACATGAGGTGTGGTTGAGAGTTCCTGCAAATATCCAAATTTCCAAACAAGAAGACAGGCAAATGCTGCAGTATTTACAGCTTGGTGTCTCACTAAATAAATACATAAAAGAAAAAATATATAATATGTGTCTACAAAGATACAGTGAACTGGGGTTGTAAAAGTGACGGTCTTCACTAGGCATCTGGTGTCTCGAAACTTTGTTCTTAAGTATCCCAGAGGATTTATTCTGTTCCTCCCCTCAGAAGGTTTCTAATGACCCCTTGTATTGCATATAGTCACACTGCCTAGTAACAAAAGCCCCACGTTTTATCCATAGCTAGAGAATAGTTAAAGTATAAAAGAATGAACAGTCCTCTGGATTGGCAGGAGAAACAGAGAATCAGTGCCTGAGATGGTATTTTAGCATCAATTGTATTCATGTTTTATTTTAAAGATTTAAGACCCTCCAACATTAGATTTCTTTCAGCACAATATTTGTCCAAGTGCTGGCTCAGATCCATTTTTCCACTGAATAGGTGTTTTAGCTCATTTTCTTCTACCCCATTTGGAGAAACATCTTAGTGATTTTTATTTTGAGTGAATGGATTTGCCATGGACACAAATCTAAGTATAGCAACCTAATGTTATAATTGTATCAAAGCTTGACTGATTATGTCTGATACACAGTTGTAACAGCAAATCCATAGCTGCAAAATTCATATATTTTTATTCAGTCTTTTTTTTTTTTTTAATTTTGATTTTCATGTTACTGCACTATTTAAAATTTTTTGGGGGTTTTTTTTTTTTTTGATTCAGGCATAACTTTTAAAATATATACAATATAGAAATATATCTAATTATTACACCTATTTAACAGTCACAAACCACAGAGGAAGGGTCAGCAAAGCAGCTGAAGTCATGGAATGTTACATTAACTTTATTTTGTAGTTTAGTTTCCATTAAAGTAGAAACACTTTACTGAATGCAGAAAGTGCACTCATGTTTACTTAAAATTTTGATCTTCATAATAATAATTAAATGGATTTTCTTCAGACCTTCACGTATGAACACCCACCCTCAGGCTGACAGCAATCACAAGAAATTCTAGCATAAAGAAAATTGATTCAGAAAGTTATCAGCCATTGGAAATAGGGGTTTGGAATACAAATGCCATCTCAATGATAACAATAACAGCAGTTAGGGGAATACATGTGTGGCAAGAATGAACAAAACTGAAGAAGCTGATCTGGACTATGCGTTTATGTGAGAAGTTATGCAAGTAAGTACATCCATTAAAAAAATGATCTTTACTTGATTCCTTATCCTGCCAAAAGGTTGAAATAGGAGTGCCCTTATCCAAAACCACAGAGACTGCTGAATCTGTTTCCCGTCATCTGTGTTACACAGACTCCGAGTTCTTATTAATGTTGAAGTATGATACAAGAGAAAGAATCATATGTGAGTCCTGCTAGTGTGTCTTTTGTAGTTTATGTGACATTCTGGATATACTGTTTCCAGGATATAGGTCAAGTTCTCTTGTCCTATTTTTGCCTGGTATATAATTAGAGTATTGTTTACAAACCATTGACTGACACTTGATACATTGAAGAATTAGGCGTGCTTACTTATCAGTGCCCTAGTGAACTTACAAGGATGCTAAAGCTTCCCAAGGGTACAGGTTTACCAGAATGTTTATATGGCCTTGAACCCAATGATGTCCAGTTTAAGTGCCTGAGATAAAGCATGTATGTAATCTCCTAAAAATGCAGTTTCAGCAAGTGGTTGGAGTTTTATTTGCGACCATGCTCCTTCATGTGGGGAGAAAAAAAAGGAGTAAAATACATCTCAATGGTTTAGGCCTTTCTCCAACAAAGTCCTAACACAGGACTTCGATGCAGACGCAACTTGTCCTGGTAAAATACATATTTAACTGAAATAGCTTATGTAACCAAAATAAGGTATTTCAGCAAAAAGACATCTAATGAAATAGAACTCTGAGGGGATTACAAGCATAAGTCCATTTATTGCTTTCTTATTTCCCCTAACTCTTACGGCTTGTACTGACAAAAGTACCTAACTGCAAGCTGGGCATAGGTAGCAGGGACAGGCTAACAGCTGATGTTGGGCTTCACTGCATCCTTCTATTAGACAGGGCAGCTCACTCATGTGGCTCCAAGTGTCACAGGAACACAGCAGACAAACACATGAATATCCATGCTGAGTTTGATCAAAGGCCCATCTAGCGTTCTGTCTGTGATGGGGGCCATAGCAGATACGGAGAGACTAGTAAAGCAGCATGATAGTACTGTCATTGTTCTTCCCACTATATGCTTTTGGCCTCCAGAGTTTTAAGGCTGCAGGACTTTGCTGAGTCAAAGATGCTGTCTTTGTATTTTAAAACCTTTGATAGATTTTTTTTTCCTGTGAATTTGCATAGTCACCTTTGAACCTATGGAAGCTTTTAGCATCTGTGACATTTGCAGCAAGGCTTAACTACACATCTCACACTGTACTCCTCAGTGTGTTTTGAGACAACCTCCCAGTAGCTTTTGTTTGACACACTGCTGGTAGTGTTTTAGAAGAGGCAGGGCAGAATTTCTCATGAATTTCTTCTCCATTCCACCCTTGATTCATGGATCTCTAGTGATATCAGTGAGCTGTATTTTTTCAAGTCTGTTTCGTCATTCTTTTTATGATAGCTTTTTCAGTCCTTTTGTCATCCTTTCCTGAATGTTCTCCAGTGTTAATGCAGCCTTTTCAAGGTGTGGAGACCAGAACAGCACAGAACATAAGAGGTGTTTAACTATGATGGTTTCATTCAATGCATTAATGATGTCTGCTTTTTTTTTTTCATTTTCAAGCTCATATTTCCATTATCTGTCTACCATAGCTCAAAGATCTCATCCCATAATGACAAAAATTGGCTCAGAGCCCATCTCTGGATGTGTCAAGCTAGGGTTGTTTCATGAGGACTTTGAAAGTAGGATCTCACTCATACATATCACTTCATGTCTCCGTCTCTTGAATGCTATCTGCCCTTATCTTCTAGTCATAGAGTGACAAGTGCTAATAACAAAATTTATGCAAATGAGCAACTGCTGCTTGTTTCTCAAACGTCAGTATTTGAATTTTCAGATCTCACATTAAATAATAGAGAACTCATTACTTCCTGCACTCTGCCAGCATTTGTAAAGTTGCCTTGTCACCTGTCCTCTTGCAGTATCTTTGCTCATATGCCTGTGATACCCTACATGTGTAACCACACACCACAGTCTTCTTTCGCTCCCTCCTTACAGCTTCAATATTTCTACCAATGTCTGCCTTCTTTCTGCTGTCACCTTTTACTGTAATTCAAAACTTGCCTTTCACATTTGCCACTTTTTTCTCCACTTCTCTCCTGTACCCTTTGCCTGTTTACCCACCTCTTTTTTGTACCCAGTTAAAACCTGACAGCGAGTAAGACGAAACTGTAGTCAATATCTGTTCCTAACTGTACAACCTCTGGTGCTAATTATCCTATCATTGCAAGGGGCATAATAAAAGTATGATAGAAATAATTTTGGGAGAGATCTCAAGAAGTCTTAGTTTACACCCTTGTCTTATAACAGGATGAATTGTATATAAACTATTCCTATCAATTGCTTAGAATTCTATTATTATACAATAACAGAATGCAGAAAATGTAACTCTTGTTTTGTCCCATAATCCAAAATAATAGGGATACAACATGTAGGAAATGGTTTGATGTATCATATTCAGGACAGAATTTTTGGTTGCCTTGGTGTATTCTCTTTAGGTGCCAAAATTAGTCTCAAGCACAGCTACTATTTGTGTGTCACAGACTGATCTGAGATACATAGTTCTCTCTTTCCGGGGAATCATAAATAAATCAACCAGAAATAATTGATGGTGGCTGTCCATTCAAAACCCAATCAATGCAAGCCTGAAAGTCTTTGTGACACTTTCTAAAAATGTCAGTTCCATTGCAGCCAGAGAATCAATATGTTTATTTAAAGAGACTTTTAAGCATAGAAAAGAGACTTTGGTTTAAAGCAAAACTGTATGGAATGGTAGGGCAAATCATCACATTTAGACTGAGTATAAAGAAAATTAATTTATCCTCATTGGAGGAAAACAAAATCGGTATGGTTTTGCTTATGAAGACAATTGTTTTTCCAGTCTGTTTTTGTTACCATGTCCTAAATATAAAAAAGCAGCCTTTAAAAGGGTTAAGATCAATTATTGTTTTTTGCTGGGGGACAGAATGAACAGTAAATTCCCTTCTGATGGCTTTTTAAATGTAGTCTAAAATGGTGTTCTGATAACAGCATATGTCCTTATTACATTACAAATACAAAATTGTGAATTGTACCGTGCTTGTCAGCCATTAGTGGCCAATCAAGTGGTGTAACCACTTGTTCCTGTATCAAAAATACAGTTTTAATCTGAAATTGTCCTTCTACAAAAGTGGTCTCTTGCCATATGCAAATTACAAAGTCACTACTAATGTCCGTAAATAACCTGTTAAAACTCAGAGCTCCGTGAGCCCTCCCATCTTAAAAATATTAGTGAAAACCACCAGAGAGGCAGGAGTGAAAAAAAGCTAAAATTGTTTTTCTCTCTCTCACAAAATAAGATAAATATTTAATTCTCTGACAAATGAGAGTGTTGAATGGTTTTGAATAATTGCTCTTCCAAAACGATCACATTCGTTTCCATGTGGTGCAGCACATACAAAGCTGCCGAGGCGCCGGCTTCTGCGCATCCTAATCACATTATGTTCTATCCTGCTCGTTCAGACATAGCTGGAAAAGTGTCTCGGCTGTTGAGAGAGTCGTATTAACTATGCATTTCCTTCACATCCTGGCTGGTGGGAAGATGATTCTGATTACTGGGGAGGAGCAATCTTACAATACCAGTGAATTTTGGCCTGCAATTTCAAGAACAGAACATAAGTACTTAAACCGTTGTTCCAGGACAAAGGCTATCATATTTTCTTTTGTCCCAGGAGCAGTTTCTGAAGGTCACAAGTCAAGGTGTAAAACCACTGATTCTCTGGTCCTGGGAGCTGTTCTTATCCCAGCTCAGGTGAGTCAGTGGTTTCACATGCTGGCCTTTACTTTAGTAGGCCCTGGATGTAATTTCATTTGAGAGAAATCTTCAGCGTGTGGGAATATTGAAGGTTTATGTGCTTCAGTTCACTTCATATGATAAACACGCGTCACAGTAAAAGTGGAACTTTGAACAGTCTTAGCAGGAAAAGCAGAGACCCTCTATGACAGGCAAGAATGCTCTTCAGTTTTCCTACCTGTTTAATTTTGCTGTATACATGTTGATCTATACATGTTCAACATGCAGAGGACAGCTTTCAAGCCATGAGAACAGACTCCAGATAGTGTAAAATCAGTGCAGGGCCTGGAGCAGTTTTAGCCCTCCAGGTGCCATTAGCCCTAGTTAAGGTGCATAAACATGCATAACATGCATAAAAACTTGTGTTGTGAGTTTGCTTGTTTTATCAGCTGAGATGTTGCTACATTTTTCCAAGCCCCATGATAGTTGTTAAAAACACAGTATGTGCTGTCCATTAACCTGAGGTACCATGGGGTTTGGTCAGTTTGTCATTTTTGATAGGTGCAATGTTTTCTACTTTCCGTCTCCTGTTTTGAGCTTCTGTGATGGGAAGTAAACCTCTTGCTCTCCTTCCTCCAGAATTCCAGACTATAAAAGGGGGGTTGAGCAGTTAATCCTTCATCTGAGACTAAATGAAGAAAAGTAGATTATTGTTATTGGATATTATTATTATTAGCCCACATGTGTATAACACAGTTTGAAAGTTAGCTCTCGCCTGTAATTCAGGTGCCAGTCATGACTGCAGACTCATTCAACTTGCTGTTTTCTTCCCCCAGTGTATGCAATGAGTTCACTGGCCACTTTCCACTGAAAATGTCATTCTAAGCATGGGAACTAGCTGGTAGTTTTTTTTGAATGCTTAGCAAGGAGCAAAGAAACAAGCAAGGGCTGGTTTCAGCTCCTGCTTCCCTGCTCCAAAAGGAAACTCTTGGTCTAAATATAAGGATTTTGTCAGGGCAGTGCCATGGTCACCCCGTGACTTGTCAAGCTCCCATCTGTTCTTTGTTGCAGTATGACTTTGTGGAGCTCCTGGATGGCAGCCGGCTGATTGCAAGGGAGCAACGCAACCTGCTGGAGTCGGAGCGAGCAGGACGGCAGGCGAGTTCTGTCAGTCTCCACGAGGCAGGTTTTATCCAGTATTTGGATTCTGGCATCTGGCACCTGGCCTTTTATAATGATGGGAAAAATGCAGAGCAGGTGTCTTTTAATACCATAATTATAGGTAAGCATAATCTTTAAAGCTCTTACCAAACGCTAGCTTCGGGTGAGGTTTTTAGGAATACATAGATAGGTTTCCATAGTTAAATGACCTGACTTTTTTTTTTTTTGCAGGCTTTCCATTTATAGTGTTTCTTTTGCTGCTCAGAATAAAACACAGAGTATATATTTTAATTTCTTCATCTAGGGCATAAGGGTTTTAATTTCTTAGTCTAAGGCATAAGGGGTGTACCTGCTAGTGAAACAGTGCTTGAAAGGAGGACACTGTTTTGAAGTATTTATTAAATGACACAGGGCTAGATTTTAAGTATGGAGCTCGTATAGTTTGCCCTTATAATTTTAGCCTGTTTGTTGGAATATAATGTCCTAAGATGCTGGGGGCATCAGCAGTAGAAAACCACAGCTATTCGTGCTCTTCAAACAAAACAAATGTAAACACTTGTCAGAGCGAGAACACACTGTCAGTTAGTAGTGGTTCAAATGATAAGTACTTCATGCAGTGGGCACCTGTGAATTATCCTTCTCTTTTTCCTTTTAGAGTCTGTGGTGGAATGCCCCCGAAATTGCCATGGTAACGGTGAATGTGTTTCTGGATCCTGCCATTGTTTTCCTGGGTTTCTGGGCCCTGATTGTTCAAGAGGTAAATCATCCCAATGCTTTTCTCAAGTCAGTTTAAGCGAGCCTGAAGACAAATACATCAGAAAAGCAACACCTTAGATGTTCTTCTTTATAAAGCTTTGGCGAAGATCTCTATTTTGATTGTTGTGCCGTGTTCTGTTTCACAGCAGCCTGCCCAGTGCTGTGCAGTGGCAATGGGCAGTACTCCAAAGGACGCTGCCTGTGTTACAGTGGCTGGAAGGGCACCGAGTGTGACGTGCCTACGAGTCAGTGCATCGATCCCCAGTGTGGGGGACGGGGCATTTGCATCATGGGCTCTTGTGCCTGCAACTCTGGGTACAAAGGAGAAAACTGTGAAGAAGGTAAATGAGTAAATATTTACTCCAGCACCAGCTGTTGTTGGTCAGGTTTACAGCTGGCCAATCCAGCTCTATGAATTTTTCTAGATCTTATGCGCTAACCCTGTCTCTTCAAAGATCATTTTAGAATACTACAAATCAAGTTTTGGAATCACTAGTATCACTGAATTCTACAGAATTATTGTACTCTATGTATTCTCAAGTAAGCAGTGGGAAAATTCAAAGTAATGTGCATGTAATGTTTTTGGTTGCCAGGATATTTGGGTTTTGTCTGTCTGAAGTCAGCTAAGAAGAAAGCACATAAAACACATGTGTAGGAATTCTTACTGAATTTTCCCAGTATAGAGCAAATCATTAATTTACTGCATTTGTTAGGAGTCTTTTCCACTGACCAGATTGTGGAAAGTGCTGATTCCAGTGCATCAGAGGGACAAATGATGTATCATTCTTCTATTCCAGAGATGTGCATGATAATATTCATTCTGGTGTGCTGCAAAACACAGTTCGTTATCCATTCTATTTTTTTAGGGAGTAAAAACTGCTATTTTCTTCCTCAATCAAATTGATTTTATTGATCTCCACGTACAAAGTAATGCAATTAACTCTCTGGAATTAAATTTTCAGACCATTGACCCTGCAAGTGTAACATTTTATTGAGTCAAATTGCTAAATTAAATCTCATCATCTAAAGCACAAGTGAATTAAGACAGATAGACAGTATGTCACTCGTTCATTTCTGAAACAAGCGGAAGGTCCTATATAGCTGTCAAAACTGTACAGCAGTGGATTGGGTCAGTTACACCAGGGAATATTGCTGCAGAGAGTGCAGCTCTTGTTACACTATGATTCGGCAGAGTCAAGATCGGTTGCCCAAGACCCAAAGCCAATCTTGCTGTAATTCAGAAAAATAACCAAACTTTTAAAGATTCTCCATTAACTCAGTGGTAATCTGTATTTGTCTAGATGTCAGTTAGGTGCATGCACAAATTTCACAGTATCAGAAGGTGATGTGAAAGGGAGGTGTTTTTACAAGGAAAATTGCAGCTATGCAAGAAGTGACGACAAAGAGTGATTTACCTTGTGGCCAAAGAAGGGAGGCACAAAATATCTTAGTCCACTCTGTCTTTTCCTCATTCATTGCAATGAAAGAAAGGTGGACTTCTCAGCTTCAGCTTACTGATGTTTACTTTCAAGATGAGTGCAATGCTGCCTATGTCATAAGGTCTTGAAATGTGAATTAAGCCCAAAAGTGCCGTTAGCACTTTTGGGTTGATGACTCATTACTATGGGTTGATGACTGTTGTTAGGATTGGCAGGTTTGAGTTGGTCTTTCTCGTCTCCCTGCAGCGGATTGCTTGGACCCAGCCTGCTCCAGCCACGGTGTGTGCATCCACGGCGAGTGCCACTGCAACCCGGGCTGGGGTGGCAACAACTGTGAAGTCCTGAAGACGATGTGCTCTGACCAGTGCTCTGGCCATGGCACCTACCTTCAAGAGAGTGGTAGCTGCACCTGCGACCCCAACTGGACAGGTCCAGATTGCTCCAATGGTAAGAGTTAAAAGCACTGGCATTTTATAAAATGTTGATGTCTTGAATAGCAGCATTTTAATGACATTCTTGTGTTAGGACCTGACCTGCTGAGCTGATTGATGTCTTTGAGTTGACTTCAGCATGAACTGTAAATTGATTCAAAGGTTCAAAACAATTGATGAGTTTGAAGGATTTGAAAATCAATATATTTGTTTGTGTCTTTTAGCTGCCTTCATCTGGTAACTTCAGGTATTTCACATGCAAGTTCTGAATGTTCTTTGCATGATACGTGGATATTTCCTAATGCATCTATTTAGAAACTTAAAACTACACTAGTGAAACCAGGGGTGTTCCCATTTTAAGAATCTCTCCAGCTAATCGGAGGTATTTTTCTGGAAAAACAGATAGCATTCAAGTTTGAAGGCAAAGGGAATGCAAGAATGAATCTTAAACAGCTTTTGAGACAGAGTGCAGCCTGCCAGGGTGGAAGGAGTTGATAGGAGTGAAGAAGCAGAGGAATTTCTTGAAATATGGAACTGAGCTTATTAAAACCATAGTCTGATCTTAGAAACAAAAGGAGAAAACTAGAGGTACTAGTAGAAAGAGCAGAATCTAAATATTTATAAAGTATGACAGCAGCTTTTTGACAAATATGAGTTTTTAGAATATTGTTTGGTAGCCACATATCAAAAAAGAGATCACGTTTATCTGTGAGACATGTATTTTTCTAAAGCAGTTCATCTAAGAACTCAGACGTTTTGTTAATGAAAACTGAACACATGGCCTAGCTGGGTTTATGCCAGCTTATGAATAAATATAACTTTTTCATGAGGAACCATCTTTTTAAAACAAATGTACTTCCTGACCAGGATCTGTGATACTCCATAATGGTTTATGCATATGAGAATGATAGAGTTCCAAACATGCAAGAAAAAGTGACAAAGAGAAGAAAATCTTGTCTCCTGTGAAATTTGTTTAGAAGAAAAAATTCTTTTCTGACCATTTCTAACACTAAAAATGGCTATTTATGTTAGACCCTGCCTAGTTCTCAGGCAAAACATGGATCCCCTGTTTACTGACACATTGTCCTCTACGCTTTTTTTGATGACCAGTTACACTCCACCTTTTACTTATGTTTCATGGAATGATTTGTCATTAAAATAACATTAAATGTTTCTGATCTCAAATATCGCAAGTGTGTCAGACTCACAAAAGAGCTTTGTAAAAACGCGCACAGATTATTTGCTGAAGCTGTGCAAAATGACCTTCAGAAGAGTACACTAAAAAAGTAAATCTTACCCATAAACGTGTTGTTAAGCTGCTGGATGAAGAAAAGAATGAGTTATTTCCATCAGAGTGTTTTATAGGTTTGAAATCAGCAGAGCTTTCCTCTATCTTCATCAGCAGTTTGTCCGTTAATTAGCCCTTCAATTCCACTTCAATTAAATTAACTCTAATTAATAAATTCATTACAAAGATTGACGCACCTTGCTCAAAGCTAGTGTGCTAAAAGCTGATAAACACCTTCACCCTAATGAAAAATTGATTAGATTGAAGAGAAATAAACCTTTCTTTCTCGGAGCTGCAGTGACGTTTTGTGACTCTGAAGTTAATCAAACCATCTTGCATCTTTTAATCAAAAATTTAATTCAAAGTAGATATAAAATGCTATGTAGTTGGTGGGGGGAAGGGAGGGGGAATTTACAGCTGTCTTTCTCCATAAAGGTTTTGGGCTGTTTCTTACGGGAAATGTCACAGCTCCTTGATGCTGTGTTTTATGTTCCACAGCACTTTGAGACAGCAGGGAAGAAAAACACTGTTGATCGGGAAACTGGAAACCTTTCTTGCACTGAATGCAAGTTTCTTTTGCTGTTAAAAATAATTTTGATCTTTTATTACTAAACTACTTGCTGTCTTTTACCTGAAAACAAAAACTAAATATAGCACTTCTATGAACCAATACATGGCTACAGCCAGCTGTATGCCAAGGAACTAAACAAGTCCCTCAGGCTGTATTGTGTCTCTTTGTTTTTCTGTTTTCTGCTTAGCAGAAGTAAAGTTTGCTGGAGTCTGACTAAATGAACCAAAACTGTAAATGCAAAATCTGGCAGTGTAAATTATCATCTTGTATTAGCTGAGACTTAATATGCGTTGTTTGGCTTCTGACTACCTTTGGCTGTTAACATATTTTTCAATTATTCTATCAGATACAAGATCCTGTTACTATATGTAAATGACAAGTTAAATTGCTGTATGTTGATTTATTTTTTTAACAAAGTATTATTGAAACCAGACTGTTCATAGCTGTCACTGATACAAATTTACTGAAAGTAAAAGAGAATGATCTTTTACACTTTACAGATGTGTCAGTGTGTCAGCATAGTGCTAATTTGTCTCACTAAGGCTGATTCTTTGTAATGAAAAAATGTGTCAGAAATGGCACATCTTAACTTTGAAAAAAAACAGGGAGAAGAGCATGGAAGGGAAACCTTGCTAAAATGAACTTCGTCATATTAGATTTTCACTCACAACAGACAATGATCTAGGTATGTGTTACATTTAGTCACTATGAGTATAGTGTAAGTTCTGGTAGGTCTAAGTGCCATACAATCTAAGATACAAAAAGTTACTCTTAAGATATATGTGACCACAAAAAACATGCTTGAAAATTAATGTGAGCTAGCAAAAGAGCTGTGGACACTTAAACATCACTAAAGTCTGACGGCTAACTAAAAGAGCATTAGCAAAGAGATAAAACTCGGTGCTTTCTGTTCTGTTGAATCTTACGTGAAAATGTCTTTCACTGTAAATTCCTTTGATTTAACTTTCAAAGATTTTGCCTTTCTTATTCTTCATATGCCGAATTAAAATGTAGCACTTCTAATTAATGCATTCCCTCTCTCTCCCCTGTGCTTCCTGCCTCCTTCTCTGCCCCCGTCTGGTCTGAAACGCAGAAATCTGTTCGGCGGAGTGTGGCACGCACGGCGTGTGCATGGGCGGCACGTGTCGCTGCGAGGAAGGCTGGACGGGCGCAGCCTGCAACCAGCGGGCCTGCCACCCGCGCTGCGCCGAGCACGGCACCTGTAAGGACGGGAAGTGTGAATGTAGCCAGGGATGGAACGGAGAGCACTGTACCATTGGTAGGCTGCCTATGCTTTATCCTGTCTTCGCTGCAAAATTCAAACAGCCAGCGCTGCTGGCCACGGCTGAATAAGAAGTGTATTGCTTTGAAGGATGTTTCTTCAAACAGAATATTTGCATGTGTCAGTCTGTTGAAAAGAGTTGAGGTTTTAAGAAAGGAAATGGTTATATAATGGCTCATCAGTTCTTCATACCTAGTTTGCCATGAAAAGAAGGTGGAAGCATTTCCTTTTCAAACTTTTCCCTTTAACTGCCTTTCACTGAGGGGGAGGTTACTTTTATTTTGAACTGTAAATATACTATTTGATTTGTGCTTTTCTATTTTTATGTGGTAGCTTTATGTCTTTTGGAAATGAAGCTTCCTATTGTTTTTCTTTCTTTTTTTCTCTTTTAAGGAGAAGAAGCTCTAAAAAGTGGCTTGCCTACATAAAAATGTCACTTCCACCGTGTAATAAATGTGATCTAACTGCCCAAAATTATCTTCTTGTCAACATAATGTTCTATTGTAGAATGCTATCAAATTTCCT
Organism: Struthidea cinerea; assembly: GCA_013397865.1. Lineage (NCBI taxonomy): Eukaryota > Metazoa > Chordata > Aves > Passeriformes > Corcoracidae > Struthidea > Struthidea cinerea. The sequence continues at coordinate 366,679 of VZTI01003754.1, read as the reverse complement.
GTGTGTTAATAATGTAACAGTAGTTAAATACAGCTGATGGAGAAGAAGCCATCCTTATTACAGCTTCTGTGTTTCTGTAACCAAGTTAGTTCTAGTGCCTGATAACATTTGGAAGTTACTATACCTTTATCAATGGAGCTCTTCTTACCCAGTTATTTGCAGTCCATATGTCCCATATACAGCAGGATGTCCTTCTCTACTGCACAGGCTTTGACAGTGAGCTAGCGTGAGAAATTATGTATGTAAATTAGGAGGGCTAAGAAAAAGTGGAGCTGTAGTGCTAAGAAATTCCCTTCCACACTAATTCCCCTTTGTGCAAGGTGCTGCATGTCTGTAACAGTGGAGTAGAGACCTATCCAAACAATTTTTATCTCAGCATAACCACACAGAGAAACTTCCGCATGACAACAGGTAGGAAGCACAGGCAAAGGAACTGGCAATGGTCTGCGTGTAAGGGATGACTAGTTTGTACTTTGGTGAGTGGAGAGCATTGCATGAAGCTCGTTAAAGGCTGTGAAAGGAGTGACAACGTGACTGAAGTATTTATGGGGCACATCTCCCAAGTACAAGAAGCATCATGGCTAAGCACTTTGAGGTGGATTGAATTAGCAACAAAGGAGGTAGCCACAGGTCAGACAAAGGCAAGCATAACACTGACTGATGAGGAAATCATGGATAATCAGAAAAATCAAAAAAAAGTCCAATAAGTAAAAAAACCCCACCTAGTTCTATGTTTGGATAGATGGAGGAGAGATGGTTAAAAGAGGTGATGTAGCTGAAGCAACAAGATGGGACAGTAAGTCTAACTGCAGTGGAGCTGGTGGATGTGAATGTAGCATGATTTGCTTTTGCCACAAGCTAAAAAGAGGCTGGAGAATTTTAACTTTCATGGAAGTTTTGGCAGGGCTCTAACTCTGAATGTGTTAGCACAGCTAAGCCATAACTGGGACATGAGTGTCTAGAAAACAGAAAACCCAGGCTGTGTTCCCGGGTAGTTTACAGCCCTGACTGAGGGGTAGGTGGTGGTGCTGTACCAGGTGGTTGCGAGAAGCAGTGCTAAGAGCTTTGAGGGCAGGGAAAATGAGGGCCAGTTGCAGCTGTATTAATTAATATCCACATCATTACACCAGGAAGATGAGGCAAGGTTTTCTTTTTTAGAAGGGAGTCAGGTGTGAAAGTAATAAGATTGACTCAAGAATTATTTTTTATAGCAATCACAATTGATTTTTTTAATTTGGTTGGTTGGTTGGTTTTGGGTTTTTGTTATTTACTAATGAAATTGTTCAAACATATGAGGGAAAGGTAATCAAGGTGCATCTGCAGAATCCTGGGGAGAATTGATAGGGTTAACGTTTTTGAGGAGCTTCCAGAAAACATGCTGACAAAGAGAGTAGAGAGGTGGGGAGAGAACTGCTTTCTGAACAATAACAGAAAGTAAATATTTAGAAGCAGGATAAAGCCTTTCCCGTGACTGCTTTAACTTGCCAACGAGCAATTACTCAGCAGATCACTCTGCTGTTGGTCTCGCTGACCTTGGCAGCATTTCAAGGGTTGTAGTTATATACGGATGAACTGCTCTTGAACAATTTTTCCAACATATTAAGCACAAACAAGTTTTTCCTCAGCACTGGGCAGGCAGGTCTGTCTTCCCACCTGTTTATTCTTTAAATGAGTGTTTACTTTGTGGCTGCTGCTGTAAAGATAGTTTGATTTGTTTATATTGCCCTTGCAGCCTCCAAGGCAAGTAACAAGGCACAGGCTTTAGCCTGCTGTTACATTTAGTTTTTTAGAGCTGTTTTCTTCAGGAGCCCCATGTTACAGAGAAGCCAGGTCGTTTTACTGCTCCTTTTCAACAGTATTTCGATTTAGTGGGGGGAAAATTGCTGCCTCCTTAGCTTGGCAGATGAGGAGTCAATTTGCTTTTCTCTCACCTACCCTACAGTAGGTAGTAGATCTTTCTGAGCAATAAATTTCAAAACACAAGGGACTTTAGAATATTTCTCTATGCTAACCAGTTTTTTATTGTCATCCTCCGTTTGTAACCCAGGCATTTTATGCTACTTACAACTCTCTACTTAGTAGCAGAATATTTGCATAATTCGTGTTATGTGTATGAAAGACTCCTACTCACTCTCCCTTTATATGTCTAAAAATAAACAATTGCACCAAAAGTCATTAACCATTTAGCTGCGGTACTGTGAAGCATTTTAGAAATGCAAATGTGTCTCTTTGTTGCAGCTATTAGCTGGAAGCCATATGAAGTGCAACAGCCAAAATTAACATCTTCTTTGGGAAAGGAATGTTCCAAAGAAATTGTAAACCTTAAGGGCAATTCACTTTACTCACTTTTTGGGAAAGGAATAGCCCTCCAGATCTCTGGCTGGATGTACGAAATGGGGCAGATGTGTCTGCATTACTCACGGAGGCGCTAACTGGAATACATACTGAATCTTCTGAATCCATAACTCATTTGATCAAAGAGGTTTTGGTATTTTTGTGAAGCACGAATGCCATTTCAAATGGTAAAAAATGTTCTGCACCTCAGCTAACAATTTTGATGTATTTTTAAATGCTAACTATCTGTCCAGTCTTGTTTTCAGTTAGCCCACTGTTTGTATTGTAAGCTGACATGTGTTAAAACATAGAATGAAGGAAAAAACCAAACCTGTCTCCTTAATTAAAGCAAGGTAGTCCGTAGTTTTATTTCTCTCTGATATCATTTAAATCCTAGATTGCTTCTTGAGTTATGCTTATTTTTACATATACCTCAAAATATTTGAATGGAATTTAGTCAGAGGAAATTCTAATTACTCTAAACTGCCAGATACCTATTTCATTGTTGGTTTTTTTTTTTTACTTCAATACTTCAGGTTTTTAGGAAGAAAAATTGTAGGTGATTGCAAAGGTTTGCTTTTTTTTGTTCAGAAATAAATTTAGCCATCTGCTTATCTGGGTTAAACATCGGGGTTTCCCTAAGGCTGAAGATGGCAAGCCTGGATTGGAGAAATAATATACATATATGTTTTATATACTTTGATATTTGATAGAGTAGAAAGTAGACNNNNTGTGTATGATGATAAGCGCAATAAAGTCGGTTCGGGGGGGGGGGAAAGTCTGGTTTTTTGAAGCAATGTCTATAGTAAGGTGGGCAAGATTGTTTTGACTAATGCAGTAAACCTGATGTGTATTGCTGATATCCACTGTTCCGTTGTGCGTCTTTGGCAAGGGGTAGTGCAACTTCAGTACCACACCTGATGTCAACCACACCTGTGAGCCGCTGCCTTTGCTCTGAATGCGTACTTCCACGTATTTATATCAGAGATGTTCAGCAGATAAGTACATGCTCAGCATTTTGATGAATGAATCTAATAGGAATTAGCCAAACTCAAAACTTGGTGCTAGTGTTCAGCATCTTAGAGGTTTGAACTAAACATAGGCAATGTATGTTTCAAATACTAAACAATTTAAGGCACCTAAGTTGCTTACTGTCTCTTTCCTCTGGAGAACTGTAGTTGTAAAATCATAGGATCATAGACTGGTTTGGGTTGGAAGGGACCTTTAGCGGTCAACCCCCACTGTAGTAAGCAGCAACGTCTTCAGCTAGATTTGGTTGCTCAGAGCCTCATCCAGCCTGGCCTTGAATGTTTCCAGGGCATTCACCACCTCTCTGGGCAACTCATTCCAGTGTTTCACTACCCGCACTGAACAAAACTTCTTCCTTAAGTCTAGTTTGAATCTACCCTCTTTTAGTTTATTACCCCTTGTTCAGTCACAACAGGCTCTGCTAAAAAGTTTCAATGTAATGTTTTACAAATTCCTGTATCCCCATGAGAACAGGTTGAATCAACAGTTCACTGCAGAGCTGTCAAAAATCACCTGTCAATTGTTTATTTGGTCTGGAAGTGACATTCATGGGTCTGAGGTGAACATCCATATATTATTTTTTGAAGCTCAACCTGCATCTCAATGGGATACAAGACCACAGATGCACAGCTGGTGACCAGGTGATAGCCTGGATGAAAATTTGCTCTGTAATTAAGTTTTCGTAACACAGTTGTGCTAAAGTATGTTTTTGTTTCCTTTCTGTCCTGGCTTGCAATGAGTTCAGTGACCCTCTCCTGTCTGAGTAGTTGTTTTGTGAGATTGGAACAGATATTATTTCAGAAAGTCTATTATTTTTTGTGATATTACTGTCGTGTACCATGAGTATATTAGGTAACTGTCATAGGAAGCCCATAAATATGAATACTTTTCCAGCTGCTTTTCCATTAAACTCTGTTAACTGAATGAAATTAGTAAATAATTGTGTTGGTGGGGAACCTGCTATATCGATGTGCTGTGTAACAACTCACTTTTACAATGCAGCTTAATTTTTTCTATAGACTAAATTGGTTTTAGCATAATCTAAATTGCAAATTTGCCAATTTGCATTAAAACTATGCCTTCTTGTTCAGAATTGTCAACACCTCTTTTTTAAAAGTCTTTAACATTAAGCATGGGTGGGTAAGACCATCTGTTTATAAAGCTTGCCTGCAGCTCCATTACTTAACACAAGACAGGTTACAGCTGTTTAATTGTTATCATGTTGAATGATTATCTTTCAATCCAAAATTAATATTTGTATATGTATGCATGGAAAGCACATCGTTAAACATAAATGAGCTAAATGTGGATTAATGTCATTAAGCGTTCACATTAATCCCTCAGGAGGACTAAAGTTATCATTGTGGTATTTCCATGCTACTTTTGAGTGCTGCATGAGGCTGCTTTACCCGGTATGCAGAACTGAAAATCAAAGCCAGTGGTGGTTCACTGGGAAGTGTGCAGCTTATGTTTATATTCCAGTGAGAACCAGAATCTAATTGATTTATTTCTAAGAATTTCCCCTAAAATTTAGTTGACCAAAAAAAAATAACAAGGAACAGCAAATTATTTATTTTAACCTTTTTCTTTGCATGAAAAGACAGTAGCATGACATTCAAATCAATCAAACCAAAAAAAAAAAAATTCCTCAGCAAGAGATTTTTAGTTTCATCTATTTTAGCCAGAAAAACAGGAATGTCATCTGGTTTAGATATTTAGAATGATGAAGAAAATAAGTCTAGAGCACTTTCCCATAAGTGTGTTTCCATTAGCACAGGCTATTCTGGTGACTGATTAAAATGGTTTTCTGGCTAGGGACGAACACAGGGGCATCAGTGTGCTGCTTTTCTGTGTGACCACGGTCAGATCAGCATGAGCACAGAAGTACAGCGAGTGTGGAGGGATGCTGAGACAGAATCTCCTCCAATAAGTTCTATGGCCTGCACCTGTTCCCTTCAGCACGTGTTTAGCTTAGGGCTTCTTATATTACAGATTTCAAATATGACTGCAGGGAAATGACACCTTATCTCTCTATAAGATCAGAGAGCGAGTAAAGACAAATGTGTTCCTTCAGTTAATTAAAGTGCTGATAGAAAACTTGATGTGGCTATATATCATTACACTGTACATTTTTGACACATGGGCTAGGCAGAGTAAGTCATGGACCAGTTTGAGGGCTTGATCTGTCTTCTCTACATTTGCCTGTTAGTGGGAGAGCAGCGCAGATAACCAGTATTAATGATGCCCACTGTCATGTCAGTGCTGATGCTAATTGCCAAGCATGGCTTACTTTTCTCAGAAGTTTAAATTACTGACAATATTCACATTTCAGAGTGAATTTAATGTGTCACATATTTAATCTACCTTAGTACATGCACAGGAATTTTCCATAAATTTTAAGATTTTTTTGAAATTTAGAATTTAGATTCTTTTGAAATTTAGAATTTAGATTCTTTTGAAATTTTTGTCCCTCAAATTGTATTAATTACTCCTGTATGAATATATTCTGTAATTATCAAAATTCCTAAATTTATGTTTTTCTTTAGTTATGGGTTCATGGAATTATACCTGAATGCAAGTTTCATCTTAAAAATAAGATTGTATCTGAATGAAGGTATGACCTTTGACATTCAAATAGTTTTTATCAGATAAAATCAAATATTCAAAACTAATTATATCCAATATCAATTAGTTCACCACAGTATTGTGAGTGAAATCCTAGTTTCAAAACACCTGACTGTTTTGCAGTTGGGATTTCACAACAATATTCATACCTATACCCTCAATACAAAAAGCCTACAAAGAAGAGATGATGACTTTCTTGGCATCCAGAAGACTGATACCCACAGCTTAACAAGATTTCCTGAAATTTAGAATAAATTTGGCTTTTATCTTTCCTGTGCCTAAAGGGCATGTTATTAATTTGCCAGGCCAAGCTTTGAATATGCAAAATATCTGTACATTTGGTAACCATAAAAATACTCAATTACCAGGTGAATTTAAGATAGAGCATGCATTTTTGGAACTGTGTAAAAAAGGGAGTTATTGGTCAGGCCTTAACACATTTCAAGACCAAGTATCTCAAATACAAATTAACTGTTAGCATACTTTAAATTGCTAATTTGTTAATTTGCATTTAAATGAGGACCACATGTGAAGTTCAAGTTAGGCACATTTTCAGAAAGGCGCAGAATCCTCTGAGATGTGAAGAATTTTAAAGTGTGTTGCAAAGCTTATTTGATCTGAAGTGGCCAGAGAGTAAGTGCTTTTGTGCACCCTATAGTTGCATGCTGGTCAGACCGCATTCCATAAATACTGGCAGTCAGGGAGAAAGGTGGAAACAATAATGCTTCCCACCCTGATCTGCGCCCTGATGTGTTTTCAAGTCAAATTTATCTTTCATGCAGTTCTTAATGTGTCAGGTTTTTACCTGTATCTGAGGCAGGTCTTCACAAGTTTGTTGCTTCAAATGGGCATTTGAACATCTTCAGCCTGTACATGTGAGATATTTTAACCCCTTAATGGCGTATACTCTTTCTTCGAAATCCTCTTCCAGCTAAATAGATGTTAAACAGGAAACAACGCTGCTCGTGATCTTACCAGCGGTCCCAAATTTCCTGTGTCTACTACATCCTTAAAAGTAACTGAACCTTTTATTTTAATATATATGTGGCTTTCCAGTAATAATGATTAGAAGTCCTACTTTACAGTAAAATTGGGATGGTCTCCAGAACAAAAAATCTAAAGGATAATGGGCTTACGTGCCTTTGTATATAAATCCCATAAATGTTTGCTGCGAAGAACGGTTGTAATTTTGGCAAGGGATAAATTGCAGTGACGTCAGGTCTCTCTGCAGATATTTAAAATGCATAAATTATTAAGAAGGTATGAGTTCAGGGTGATGACTCTGTTTTGGCCTGTGTAAGGAGGAAAGGAAATAAAATTGTGTGAGACTATAATACCATCCATGTGCTCTCCTTTACAAGAAGGGCAAAATGGGAATTTGGGAGTAAAAAAGTATCAAAACGGAAGAGTGTAATCCTCCTCTATTGGCAGCAGTGCTCTGAACATATGGTATGTCTAAGACAAGGTTCTTATAAACTCAGAGAATGGATGACGACCATGAGCTGCTTACAGTGGAGGAACATGTGCTTTCAGTACTGTTCAGTGATGAATAGAAAGAATTGCATTTGCAAATGATACCAAAGCCTGCTGCCCCCAAGCACTTTGGGAGACAGGACAAGAATTTAAAATTACTTTAACAAATAGCACATTCTATGCAGAAAAATAAGGTACAATTCAACAAATGCTGGATTCTGTGCTAAAGAATAATCGGCTGCAGAAATCCAAGTTAGGAGGCAGTTTGCCAGGCAGAAGAAACTGTAGGAGATGCTGAATTTGACATGAGTGAACCTTTCTGAAGACAGGCTAAACAGTAGCTTTAAAATTTTATGAATTTTGGACTTCTGTAAGTTTTTTTGGTAGCTCCTCAGAATTTGCATATTGGATGCATGCTTTTTTTAGTCATTCTTTGGGAGGGAAAGCAGTTGCCTAAAGGAATCAATATGCTATTCCCTAAGTCTGCTGTGGGTAGGATAAGAAATGCTGGGTTTAAATATTACAAGGGTTATTTGGGGTTTTATGTTCAAAAAGTGGTTTAATTGTCAAAACAGTTAAACTGTGACTGGGTGGAAATGAGAGGAAATAAGGATGATCTGCTAGCCACATCAAGAGGAGTAAACCACTGTGGAATGAGTCTTGAATAGATTAGAGAAGTCAGACCAGAACTGTCAACTCTGAGTTTTGTACTAGTTCCCCGAAAACAAGCACCAAAGCTTGTTTGCAAATTGCATTCTCCCTAAAGCTTGCTATAAGTTTTCTCTTCTGCTGGCAAGTGCCTGTGAAACCACTGATAAAGTGTGTGCCTCATCCCCTGCTACTGCTTGGCTGCACAGAGAGTAAAAAGTAATGTTCGTAAGAAGAGACTGGTGCACAGGGTGATCTGGTTAAGGATGATTCTGAAGAACTGGATTCCACCCTTGATTCTACCATGTATTTTCTGTTAGTTGTTCACAAATGCAGACTTTAAAGAAGTGCTCTCTGACTGTTCTTCACTTTCTGGGAACAAGACTTGCGCATTTCTGAGTTGCTAAAATGTTGGTTCGTGTATGAAATACTATATAATTCTAAGTATTCCAGAAAATCACATCATAGGTGCCTGTAGCCAAGTGAGTGGAGACTCCTCACTCTGATCTTTCTTTGCTTTAGTTACTGGTAAAATGAGGTAAGAGTGTATTCTCTGTGCTAAATAATTGTGACTTAGGGAGGAAGGTGATAGGAAAGTCTGCAAGAGAACTGTTGCTTCTTTGTTTAGGTTAGCATCGTGTGCCTGCTTCTAGGGCATCAGCTGTTTGTTGTTTGTGAGAGAATGCGTGCTGAATGAGGACCATGAAATCTGCACATTCACAAAGGAAGAAGTGTATAAAACTTCCTTAGGTAGCCATAAAACCACCATTGCCTAAATTTTGGATGCTTGACAGGGCCGCTGTCATGGTATTCTTCTGATGTGTTCAGGGTTTTTTGTCATGTGGATTGTGAACAAATTTTTATACAAATACTAAAAATTAATGCAAATAAGTGAAGATATTAAAACTTTCTACCTCTGAACAAACAGATAAATGTATGGAAAGCTTAAGGGAAACAATATGGTAACAACATAGCATAATTTGCTTGTGGTCAGCTTTTATTCCAAGAGAAACATGCCATCTCCCTGTATGACACTTGGTGCGAGGTTATGTGGAAGTGTAAACGTGACTGATGCAAGATACATTGTTCACATGTTCCTGTAGAAGATGGGTATCTGAGAGCATGAAGTTTGTGTGAGCAGCAGAGATGCTTAAACAGTCATTCACCAGGGAATGGGAACTGCTATAAGGAGTTGTGGGAGACGAGGAGAGGAAGCAAAGCAGAGCTTGCTCCGAGAGGAGCAGAACAGTGTTCTTCATTATTGCTAATACTGAAATTATTCCTTCATTATCTCTCCTTTCTTTTCATCCCACCTTTGGTTCTTTTCTCCCCCTCTTTTGGTTCTCGTTTCTCTTTCTAATTTCTCCTGTTTTCTTTTAGAGGGAGAGGCTGTAATGCAGTAAGGAAGGGAGAAAGCTGATTGTGCTAGTGGAGAGGAGGCAAGGGTTTGACTCAAACTAGTTTTTTGTTTAGGCTGACCTAGATCAATATGGTTTTGGTCACATTCATTTGTGGTTTTGCTTCATGTCTGGTGGTGCTATGAGGTTAAATCTGCTCTTACAGCAAAGTAATTCATTACTTTTGTGGAGCTGTTGAGTTGACACTGTAACAGGACTATATATACATTACAAAAGCATGGGGTATGTTACACTCTAGTGTACAGATTACAAAGATTATGATGGGTGAAGATGTCTGATGGAGGATAATGATTTAAACTAACAGAGATATAAATTCGCTATACAGCATTTAGAAGCATGTCACCACTGCAATCCCATATGACAGAATAATCAGAATAAAGCAGTGTTATAAGTACCAATTAAGGAACATCAAATCAATGGGTATGTGACTCATGCTGATTTAAACAGGAGCTGATTGGAATAAATGGATTTAATATGTACTTTTATTCTTAGGCTATTCTGTCATACCTGGAGGAAGTAGTATATGAATAAGGAAGACACTGACATCTCTGATAGGAAACTAATGGGAGACATTAAATAAAAAAAAAAAAAGTCAGGGTTCTGACTGGTTAAGACCTATGTTGTGTTAAATGTGAATTTGCCTGTCTGTTAGCAGTCTCTAGAGCAGTTATTTCTTTGTAAAATCAGTTATCTGCTACATATTTATATAAATGCCCACACAGATTGATGGCATCATTTGTATTTTATGTTGTATGAATTTTGAATGCCACTTAGGTCTCCTTGGACTTTTGAGTAGCCTAGAAAATGTACAAATCTTATATCTTCAGTTTTGTTTTCCTTTTTTTCATTTGGACTTATATGAAGTCCCTCTACTCCTGGAAATAATAGCAAGATTTTAAATGGCACAGTCTTAAACTCTGCACAAAAACCCTTGTACATATATTGCCTGGTTTGTGATTAGGCTTTTTAAGGGCATAAAATAACATATATGTGCCAGATGTATAAATATCTTGCCAAGGAGCACCTGCTGAGATGCTCCATCCTACTGGAGGGCTCCGAATCCCACCTGGAATTCTCCGTACAGAGGGGAAAAGGGCTTGTGTTTTGTATTTCCACACAGGTTCATTCCTCTTTCAGTTGCAGTGTCGTGAAGGTAAGGAAGACAGCATGGCTACTTAAACTTCACTGCGAAGTTATACAGTTTTTGGTCATTCATTTTCTGCTTTATGATTTTTCCACAATGCTGCGTAGTAACCAAAATAGTTTCTAACATTGTCCTTAATGTCAACTGACCGTGAGTAAAAGGATGCTGGAAGGTAGAACTTGTTTTCTGAGCATTATGGTTCTGTGGTTTGGAACTGACTTCTTATAGGACTGCTGGATACAAAAAATATCTTAAAGAGCATTTTCTTAATCTCTCTTGTGTTTCAGGGTGGTTTTTTTTGGTTGTTGTTGTTTTGTTGTTGGTTGGTTTGGGGTTTTTTTAAATGAAGATTGGATTTCTGAAAATAAATAGTATGTGGGGGCCTGGAATTGCAGGGACTGTTTTCAGTTGCCTAGGAGGTTTTTTTAATATTCCGTTACCTATCCTTACACTCGTAGAGGCATTTAATGTTTTATTGGTGGACAGATGCATTCCCCAGACAGACCTAATTGCTTTCATTTTATGAAATAAAGCTTGATTTTTCCTCCACACATACTGCACCATGTTTTAAGCTGTGTAGGGACAAGGGGAATTATGCTGGATGAGTAAGAGGAGAATTTGATCTACCCTACATTTGAAATGTAGCTGTATCACTTTTCTTTTTGTTTGTGGTTAGTGTGAAAAGCTACCCAGTTTGTTGCTGCTGCTCTAAATGTTCTGTATTGATGTTTTCATCTTACTTTGTCTTGCATTAACTTTACCATTATAGGAAAAAAAAAAAAAAAGGCTGTGTAGTGGACTCCTGACACTTTCTTCAAGAAAAAAGGACTAGAAAGTTTCCCCTGCTTAGTTTTAGCAGCGACTCTGCCTCCTAGTATGTATCTTACCGCCTCCCTCCTTGGACTCAAGAGCAGCTTTTTTTGGTTCATCCAAACTGGAGGAAAGGCTATAGCTGGAAATGCCTGTTACCCATCCAACAGGATCCTAGCAAGTGACAGAGAACTTGCCAGATAGGGGCCATCATCCATCAGGGATGTAGGAAGATCAAATTTTAAAAGAAAGAGAGCCTGTGAAGGCTGTGTTGAGAGACCTTGTCCACAGCAAAACCAGGGGATTGTATCCAATATTCCTGGCTCAGCTTGTCCTGTCCCACTGCAGTGGTCTGCACTATCCCGTCTCCTTGGGCGTGGGTGGCTGGCTTCGGTAGTCTGCGATGGACCCGGTGGCTTTGCTATATGGCATTAACCCCTTTCACACAACTGCAGTTGGTGTCTGTTTCCTGGAAGGAAGGAGGGAATATGTTACCCATCTGTGCTGTGTCTCGTGTATTAAAAGTAGGCCCTGCTGCTTGAAATCCATCTTATGCTCTGTATGTCATTCATCCATCTGCCTCCTCAAATCTTTTGTGAAATGTTAAGTGTCATAACTCATGAAAAAAACGTCCTGCTATTCTTGTATATACCATGTTATTTATTTTTATACATCTAAAGCCTAAGTTTAATTTTCACCTGCTTTTCAGAATGAAATGGTTCATCACGCTACTAACCCCACTATGCCCTCTTCCACTCCATATTTACAATACAGCTTATTGTACATACTTCATTTGTGTGCTCAGAAGAGTAACTGCAACTGAATTGAAGCAGAAGAAAAAAATCCTGTTATTCCATTGAGAATTAAGATAGTATGCTGGTTATGATGTCAGAGTCATGAGTGACGTGTAAAGCAAAAATCTTCCCATATGGTTAGTGTTTTAAAGCTCATAAGCTAAGGAATTGCTCTTACGTTGTGTTGAAAATTGAATTTTTTAACTAGCTTTGATTATATTTTTGTTATATATAAAAATCAAAGCATGTGAGGAGAAGTCAGAATAAAATGTAGTCTCAGAAAGATAGCATCTCTTTTGCTTGTGCAGGCCTACTTTCTAAAACAGTTTCATTGATTCATGACGATGTTTGCTGGAAAGAGAATTTCTTGCATTTTTAAAAGCTTTGAAATACATTTTCATTTTGTAATGTAAGACCTCTCAGGTGCACCTGCTTGATTTGCATGTGAATTCTGAACAGTTCTTGTTTCATGTGACACTTCTGAAATGTCTGTCTGTTTTTTTTTTTCTTTTTAATTCTCAAGCTCACTATTTGGATAAGATAGTGAAAGGTACTGTATATTTGCTCTTTGACATGCCTATATCTACATGTTTGGGTTTTTTTAATATTAATATATAGTTAAAAACATCCTAGTCTGGGCGAAAGAATCTTCTCTTACATACATTCCATGGATTATATAAATAACTCATATGGCTTTCAACTCATCTCAAAATTTTGCTTCTGTTATATGGTAACACTTTATCAGTAATTATACATTTATATACAAACTGTATACATGTATTAGATTTAATCTGAACCAATAACTGAAGATAGTATTCATTTGCTGTTTGGAACCTTTTTTTTTGGTTAGTTTTGTCATTGGACCTCTACGTACAAAACCCTAAATGTTAAGAAAACAAATCAAAGTGATACTCTTGTCGTAGAACAAGTGTCATTAGTTCTAAAGAACAGATTCATTATAGAGATGTGTGTGTTTATATACTGACAGATCAATAGAATTCCCGAGGCTTTTAAGCTTTTGATTATCTGAATGTAGAAAATCTATAGGAAATTATGACTTGTATCTTGTATGAGTCTAGAAAAATCCTTTATGGTCTATGCAACATTTTCAATTAAGATGTTCAAGGATGCAAAAGCCTAACATGAAACAGCAAAGATTCTTGTATCTTCAGTTACGGTGAAAAATTGATTTAGAAAAATGTTTAAAATATTCCTACCCCTCTTTCCCTGAGTATCTTTCTCTACTCCTTGTGTTTTTTTCATTGGAATATGGCAATATTGATGGCAATATCCAGGCTTTCACACAATAAGTCTTGAGTGTACCCAGTTGACTCCTAAATTGCTTTGTCAGTATTGCAGTTATGTATGTAAGTCTTCCATAAGTCAAATAGAAGAAATATTAAGGAAAAAATCGACCTCAGTACATTAACAAATACTATTAGCAGCTGCAATCTGAAAGAATAAAAGTAGCAAGACTAATTTTAGCCTGGCATGATGGCACAATATCCATAACTGTAGCATCCCTATCCTTCCTCACAAGAGGTTTTCCAGGTTTTCCTGGTTCTCTTCTAAGAGTGATTTGACAAGAGTTAAGCACTCTTTATAACTTTTTTCTGGGAATGTTTGTCATTTGGAGCTACATGGTTAAATGGAGTCAGTAAATTCAAAACTCTTTAGAAGAAAAAAACAACTCACTTCTGAAAACCTGCTCTAAGCTTAACCAAAGTGGATCAGTAGGTCAGTTCACAAAGACAGGTGTTCTAAAAAGTGAAGAATTGTTTACCCAGTTACTTAGGGGATTTGGATGAACGTTTACAGAAAACTGTTGTGTCCAGAAATATCTGATTTGTAGCCACCTTCTCGTAAGATATTTAGTGCCATATCTGTACTTGCTTCTGTCAGTGTCTTATCATAGTCATAGATAAGGAACACCGAAATCTACATATTTATAGCGTTGTCATCCTCATACAGATCATGTTGGCTGCATGCCAGATTTCATCACTAGGAAGTGACAGATACTGTTTTTTTTTTTTTTTAATGCAATGTTAGACTGAAAACAATTATCGATTTTGGATATATTAAATTATGTTAATTGTTTCCCAAATTTTCCCTCCTTGGCCATAAAAGCAGACAAGATAGGATATAAAGGTAACAGCACAAAAGCCTTAGGGAGATTGTCACAAGAAATCACTCTCTGCTATCTGTCTTGAAGCACGTCACTACCGTGTTTTTGTTCAGTCTATCAATGTTTATTGTGGTCCTTATGGTATTTCATTTTGTCCGTCCTAAGTAATCAAATACGCACAGCTATTACATTAAGTTGGAAATCCTGTTGGTCCTGTCCCATCCGTATGCAGCCTGAATCCTGATGTTTGTTAGAATAGATGCTAAGCTGCTTCACTATTTCCTGGGCTTTGCTTATTCTGTGAAAAGGAATGTATTTTTGGCATAAAGTATAGTCATTAAAACTGGCCTATACTTTGTGCAATTATTTAACACACTGTAATTTCACATGAATACACGGCAACTCTGAGACCAGATAAAGTTAACCTTCTCTTTTATTACTTGCCTAAAATCATACCCATTTTCCTACTTAAGAATTTGGAGGGATTTGTTCATAGTAACAGGGAGCTTAAACATTTGTTCCAGTAAGTAATCAGTACTGCATAGAGCAAATAATGATCTATTCTATGAGCACAGAAAAATCTATCATTTTACACAGCTGTGTTTGCACTATGCACTCATCTCTTGTTACTTTGAAAAAAAAAAAAAATTAAAAAAACCAAACTTAATTTTGTCTGGCCTGCAGGTATTTAGAGGATTGGTGCATTTATTTCCTGCCTGTACAGGTAAGTGGTGTCTCAAGTGTCAGGCCAATCAAAGATGCCACTTTGTTAAGAATTACGTTCCCCAGGTAATGTTGCTGTTCCACTCCATGTGCAATTACAGTATTTGTGCTGTTCTTAAGGCCTGTTCCCAATAAGTGTCCCTTGTTTGTACTTTTTTTCTTCTTTTTCTATTATTACAATATTTAAATCACTTGTGATTTTTCTTTGTCTGTTTCAACAGAGGGCTGCCCTGGTTTGTGCAACAGCAATGGGAGATGCACGCTGGACCAAAATGGCTGGCACTGTGTCTGCCAGCCAGGATGGAGGGGAGCAGGTTGTGACGTAGCCATGGAAACTCTCTGCACTGACAGTAAGGACAACGAAGGAGGTAAGAGATGCCAACTGGATCTTTAACTCTGGGGAGAACATGTTGAGGAATGGAGATTTTTCAGTCAGGTGTTTAAATACTGCCATGAGAACCATACACACATTCTACTCGCTCTTACGCCTGTAAGAATATGCCATGGTCTTGAGTGCTTCTTTATGGCGTATCAGCAAAGCCTTACAAGCTGCATATGACAGGTGAGATGTGTACATAAAAAAAGTTGGGTGTCACCTTAGTTTCCCTGCAGTGTTCTTTTATACTGGAAAAAAGCATAGTTTCAACTCAGTGAACTGTTGTAGAGGGGAAGAAAGGGAACGAGTTCAAACTTCCAGTGACCTCACAAGGAAGTTGTCCCAAGAGAACAGGCCAAACTGGGAGTTTACAGTTTGAACTATGATGCAATTGCTGGAAGCAGTTGGTTGGCCAGCCTACAGAGATCTTATCTCTCCATAGCCCGTGACTGCTCAGGTAACTGACAGGATGCTCTCCGAAGTCTTTTTTTTGTTTGGCTTACTTTTCCACATTCAGGTGACAGGTAACAATCTGCAGCGAGATGCAGGCAGGACTGCTAACTTAAGGAATCAATCTACAATTATTGTTGTAGTCTAGGGCAGCTAGAGGGGCTGTAACTTAGCGTGATTCCAGAATCACGTAAAAAACCCCCACAAAAACAAGATTAAATGTGAATTCAGTCAAATATTGGATGAGCATAATGCTTTTATTGTCTGTCTTTCTTCCCCTTCTCTCGTCAGTTCTTTCTGCTTAACACCTTCAGATTCAGAGAAGAGATAAAAACTCCATTAGGGCCTCTGGATGATGATAAAGTCATCTGGGACTTTGTCTTTCCATTTTAGACTGCATGTGCCTCTGCAATTGCTGGTTGACTCTTTCATATCCCTGGGATCTTAGACATCACAAACTATAAATAACAGCGGCATTTACTTCCTGAGGAAAATAAATAACACATGTAAAACTGTGCTCCTGTTTAGTACTGTACACGTCATTTGGCTTGTTATCCTTCTCCTTTACATATTATATATTTTGAGGCAGTTTTCCATACTTAGGGGCCTAAACAGTCTGACCCAGATTCCACACAGAGATGTGCTTGTTTGGGGAATTAAGTTCAGGTGGGACAAGGAATTACAAGATAAGGAAAAAAGAGAAACCTGCAAACATGAAGAGAGACAAAGCAAGGAGGAGAACTAGGTGGAAGCATAAAGAACTTGGAGAAAAAAATAGATTGTGTAGGGAAAAAAACAGGAGAAGACATTAAAAGAACAGGTTCAGTAAGTGTTAGAGATCATATAAGGATGTGACATATGAGAGCAAGAGTCAGGACCAGGTAATGGAGTGGTAGGAGGAAGAAGAAACAGGGTGAACGGGAATGCATGTAAGTGGAACAAGAGAAAAGAAGTTGCTCCTTCAGACCAAAAACAATAATAGCTTTTTGTGGGGAAAAGGAACAAGGAATTGGAGCAGAACAATCTAACAGGATGACTTAAAGAAAAAAGAACAATTTTGGGAAAAAAATAGCTAATGCTGGTATTTTGTTGCATTTTTCTCTCTCTCATTTTCTTTTTTCATTATTGCCTTTATGGACATCATTATGCAGCTATGCATGAGGAAGGGGTTGGCCAAGCACTTGTTTTGCCATGATTGACCTGTGTTGTGCAATTTTTCACTGGCATTTCTCTTATTTTAATTTATATGTTTCAGTACAGAACATATTCATTTCAGTTTTTGACTGTGGCTGAGTAGAAGGGTTAAAATTTAACAATTAAATCAAATTAAAAATGGAAGCATACCTAACAAACTGGGGAAAGACTCCTTTGTAAGCTACCTGGAAAGAGAAGAAGTATTTCTTTCCTTTCCTGCGATCAACCCACTAACCACCAAGCAAGGCATTAAAATTTCAGACAGCTACAGGGAATGACACAAGTATTCTTCTGCTGTATTTGTTTATTGTGGGAGATTAGGTTATCTGAGCACTTGTGCTGAATTCATTGTATGACTGCGGGTAGTGTGATCTCCATCTCGCTAGGCTCGGTGTTTGTCTCAGTTATTGTCTATTTGATATGCTGTGGTTAGTGTTTATGCTTTATCCTACACTGGGTGCAATATATTTTATATATTAATATGAGCACAGTTCATTAATAAAAGTGTCTGCTGTTCCTTTGATTCTTAGCTCTTTCTGGGACTGATTCTTCAAATTCTGTGAACATGAGCATCCAAAGGATCTCAATGGGAATATTCTCCATAGGAAATTCTAATGGCATCAAGGCATACCTGAGTATTTCCCCTTCTAGATACTATTGGCATATGATGGAATAATTATTACTTATCTTCCTTTTAATACGGATTTTTCAGAGTCTTAGAAATAATTTCTGTTCTCATTAAGGCTCACTCTTTATTTTCCCCTGTATTTGACTGGATTTTTCTTTACATTTTAGCAGCCCACAAGGAAAGTGTGTGCAACAAGCAGATAGATCTTAGCCTGAATTAAACTCCTAATAACTTTGTAAGGAGAGGGAAGTCAGAGCTGTGTGTGGGTGGAATAAGCCTAACTTCTTGGGGAAAAAATGTGTCACTATTATACTTTAACAAAGTGGGCCATGCTTTGTTATCACTGTAGGAAGAATAAGAAACAGGAAGAATCACTGTTTACTCTTTAGTTTAGATGGGTCCTTACTGAACAGATTCCTTAGTTAAGTTTGCTTTTTATTAGCTCCTATCTAATTATTTAGAGTAGTTACAGGTTTCCACGAGCAAGATTTAAGGGATCATTAATATTCTTTTTTTGTCGAAACAAAGATAAATACTGTAATAAAGCAAAGCATACTTAGTACTACTGTATTTTTTTAATTACTTGCATAGTCTAGGACAGCCTGTTCCTGGCAAACATTGTCACAGGATAGCACAAATTCAGCCTAAAGATTGCCTGAACCAGGGCCTCTTCTCTGATAGTGGCTAATAGCAATTGCTTAGCAAAACGTTATAATAGGGTAGATGTGAACTTATATTTTCTTTTGTATATTAACAGGCTGCTAATTAAAGTAATAAATTACTGCCACAGAATGTTTTGAATGCCAGAAGAGTTGCTAAGTGCAAAGATAACCCAAGCTAAGGAAGTCTCAGGAATTATCTGCTTGAACTAGGAGTGATACAGTGGCATGTTCATGTTCTCTGGTTTCTGCTCCAACACTTCCCGTTATTCTTCAGTTTTTTGTTTGCATCTATGGCTGCTGGTGGATGCTGGGTTCATATATCCATGGGACTTATCCACAGTGGCTCCAAGACTTCTTTCTGTAGTGAGAACTCATTTGGAGCCCCACATTTTATATTTTAGCCTTCTTCACTCAACAGTAGAGCAGAATTTCAGTACACTATAGGTATGCTTGTAAAGGTACTGCAATAGTAACATTGAGCAAGGTCCTTGCACACTGTTTACGAATAAATCAAGGGCTGTTTGTGCTTTTGTGGCTTTTCTGACCAGCTGTTCCTACAAGCAGTCATTTTGATGTCTATGACTGAGTCCATTCATTATAACCTGTTGCAAAAATGCAGTATGTGAGGATAACTGAGGTTTGTGTATACAGTTTTCTTTCCTTTCCTGTCTCCTGCCTCCTGCCTTAGTCTGCCAGTCACCAAAACTGTCCTGGCGGAATGGCCAGATCAAGAATGTTATTTATGTAGGTCCTTGGCCACCATCTCCCCTTGACACTGGCAGATCTTTTGCCCAGGACTTACTTTGTCCCTCTATTTTTCTTCCTACCAGCAAACACTCCCACTGCTACATCTTACTTTTTAGACATGCATGTGGGGATCCTCTGTCTTGACTCCTCTCATTTAATCACAGAATCGTAGAATGAGTTGGGTTGAAAGTGACCTTAAAGATCATCTAGTTCCAACCCCCTTGCCATGAACAGGGACACTTCCCACTACACCGGGTTGCTCAAAACACCATCCAACCTGGTGTTAAATACTTCCAGGGATGGGCAATCCACAACTTCGTTGGGCAACCTGTTCCAGTGCCTCACCTCCCTCACAGTAAACAATTTCTTCCTTATATCTAATCTAAACCTTCCCTCTTTCAGTTTAAAGCCATTTGTCCTTGTTCCATCACCATCTGCCCTTGTCAAAAGTCCCTCTCCAGGTCTTGCAGGCCCTCTTCTGGTACTTGTAGGATGCTACAAGGTCTCCTTGGAGCCTTCTCTTCCTCAGGCTGAACAACCACAACTCACTCAGCCTGTCATCATAGGAGAGGTGCTCCAGCCCCGTCATCTTCCTGGCCTCCTCTGGACTCACTTTAACAGGTCCATGTCCTCACACTGGGGGCCCCAGAACTGGATGCAGAACTCCAGCTGGGGTCTCATGAGAGCAGAGAGTTTTGATGGTTTTATGAATCTCTCCAAATAAGCAATTTTGTCAACAGTTCATGCTCCATTGCAATTCAGTGCATTTTGCAACAAAGGTAAAAGTAACATTTGACAAGGTTTTTTACAGCTAGACTTTAGCTTTTGAGGAAGAAAACAGTAAAGTAGTCATTGCATCTTCTGTATATGGAACCACTTACGTCTAGAACGAGAAAATATAAATAGCCTTCTGAGACTGATAGTGACTGTCCAGCTCCCTGTAGGAGTTTCTATTTCCTTTATAATTTCACTGTCATATTTGAGTGATATAACTGACAAGGCACTGTTGAGCTAAGTCTCATATTTTTCAGGCTAAACAAAATTCATCAATAATTTTGCAGAGCCATTTCAGAAAGGAAATTTTACTCTGCTTCACACAGTACAATAGAGTACTTGACTTAGTGGTACTAGATAGCTCTAGCCACATAAGCACAGAGAAAGAATGAAAAATGTTTTCTCAAGTTATAAGGAGCCAGATTCATAACCATCCGTCACTCGCCTGGGCAAGTTACTGATAAATTCCACAGGAAAATAACAAACAGCATATCCCTGTATCTTGGCTGGTGAAAATGAGATTCTTTCTCTGATTGATGTTAGTGGAGAGGCTTGTAAAAATGCATTTCCAGCTGATTAGTTCAGAAGGTGTCAATCTCATGCAGTTTTATGACCTGCAGACTATACTCCAGATGTACATTTGCTTTTTATAAACTAACAAAGATGAATGGAGAAATTTGAGCATTTCTTTGGCAACTGCACCAGATATTGCATGGGAGACCATACAGATATATAAAACCCCAAAACTATTCTTTTAACCATCAGTACCCCTAGCTTTGACATTGATCCAGGCTTCTGGAGTTAAAACCAACAAGGGAGGTCAGTACTTCAGCTAGGAAAGGGTTTCATATTTTACAAGAATGAGACTAGAAAATCACAAGGGTCACAGCCTATCTGAAGTTGGAAAGGCCTCTGGAAATCATCTAGTCCCATCCCCTGCTCAAAGCCAGATTAGCTAGAGCAGGTTGCTCAGGTATGTGCCCACTTGGGTTTTGAATGTCTCCAAGGATGAAGACTCCACAAATTCCCTGGGCAACTTGTTGCAGTATCCAGCCACTTTCAGAGTAAAAAATGGTTTTTGCTGTTCAGACCCAATTTCCTGTGTTTCAGTCTGTGCCCATTGCCTCTTTCCTCTTGCTGGGCACCACTGGAAGGAGGACTTTTTTACACCCTCCCATCAGGTATCTGTACACTTTTATGAGATCCCCCCCGAGCTTTCTCTTCTCCAGGCTCAGCAGTCTCAACTCTCCCAGCCTTTCCAGGCAGGAGAGCTGTGTCAAGCCCTTAACAGTCTCCTTCACTGAGCTTGCTCTAGCTCAGTGTTCCGTGTCTAGACAATGTTCCATGTCTCACGTACCAGAAAGCCCAGCCTGCACACAGAGCTGTGTGTGCAGGTGTGGCCTCACCAGTGCTGAATATAGGGGAATGATCACCCTGCCTGACCTGCTGGCACCACTCCTAACGCAGCCCAGGATGACACTGGCACCTTCTTTGCTGCAAGGGCATGTTGCTGGCTCATGTTAATTTTGTGTCCACCAGGACTCCCAAGGTCTTCTCCACAAAGCTATGTTGTGGTGCAGGAGGTTGTTCCTCCCCAGGTGCAGGACTTTGCTCTTCTCATTGTGGAACTGCACGTGGTTCCTGTCAGCCCATTTTTCCCGCCTGTCGGTGTCTATCTGAATGGCAATGTGACCCTCTGGCATATCCTCATCCCAGGAAAAATCAATGTTCTTTCTTGTCTCTTTAAAAAGTTTAAACTTTGATATACTTAATGATGCCTTTTTCATCCCTTTTATTTTCCCTGAACTGATTTCAAAGTCAGCCAAGTTAAATAAGAATTTTAGATGTGCGAAAGAACAGAAATCCCTCTCCTTTACTATTTTGCCAGTCCTCTAACTGATCCACATAGCACAGCAATACTTAGAAGAAT
This sequence comes from Struthidea cinerea, assembly GCA_013397865.1. Classification (NCBI taxonomy): domain Eukaryota; kingdom Metazoa; phylum Chordata; class Aves; order Passeriformes; family Corcoracidae; genus Struthidea; species Struthidea cinerea. Next base: position 344,795 of record VZTI01003754.1, on the reverse strand, counting down.
ACCTTTAGAAGATCTCTGTTTACTTACACTCTTTCAACATATGATTGAACAAAAATGGATGATATTTTTCCCTTCAGAAAGTAGTTTTATTCTAAAGACAGATTCTTTTGTGAGACAAGCAGTCATGGGTTTCCTCCGAGTGCTGCATTAGTATATTTTTCTGTTCAGTGCAGCAAGCAAGCTCCCTCTCCAATCTAAATGGAATAATAAAATGTTTGAGCTATTTCAGTCTTGCTGTTCTTTTGGGGAAACAATTATCAGCTCTGTGATACCAGATTACATTCATCTAGAAATTTTCTGTAGCTGACATTTCCAGGCTCATTTTCCTTACGACTTTACTTACAGCAAATTAGTAGTTATCAATTTGATCTTGATTTTAATCTTTCACCAAATTAGATTTCCAGTGATGTGACAGATCTGATGTTCCACATATGGGAATATTTCAGCACATAAGCATAAAAGCACCCATGTGTTTAAATCTTGTTTATGCTGGCCAGCATTTCCCATCAGCTTATTCAGAATAAAATCTAAATGTTAAATACAGGTTTTGTTCTCTCATACATTTTCATGTAGAAAACTTGTGGAAATTGCCACTAGCAACAAAACCTTTCTGTTAAGGTGTAAAGGAATCCACCTTGATACATGTTGTGAGATATTTAAAGCTACTTGCAGCATAGATATGCTAAAAAAACTTGAGGAAAACAGCAGAGTGGGAGTTATTTGTTTCTTTTCTCCAGCAAGCCAAATAACCTCACATAAAAGCTAATTAGGCCCACCTAAAACGTTCAATATTTATAAGTTAACAGTGTATGCAGAGCCCGAGTGCCTTCATTTTCTGGTTTGTTCAACATGTTTTTAGAAAAGTGTGGAATAAATGGGTTCATTTTTACATGATACTAAGTATATTCAGCTTGCATGGATTTACATGGGAATTTAAGGACTCAGTGGAAACAAACTCTCTTTAATTGAAAGTGAATTCATTAAAATCTTAATTATGAGTACTCTTTCATACTACATAATTTTTTTAATCTCCCTGCTGGCTGGCTCGTTCCAATGCACAGGGGCAGGAGGAAGAGTTTGTTCATTTGTGTGACTTTCTGTCAACAGATGGGCTAGTTGACTGTATGGATCCTGACTGCTGTTTGCAGAGTTCTTGCCAAAACCAGCCTTACTGTCGTGGACTGCCTGATCCCCAAGATATCATCAGCCAAAGCCAACAGTCACCGTCTCAGCAAGCGGCCAAAGCGTTTTATGACCGGATCAGTTTCCTCATTGGAGCAGACAGCACCCATGTCATACCTGGGGAAAGCCCTTTTAATAAGAGGTGAGCGTGACTCATCTGTGCTCATGAACACAAAGAGAAACTGGAGAGTGTGAGATTCGTGTGAGGAGAAGATCTGCTGTGACTGCAAATTTCGTGGTGTGGATTTTGAGCAGCGACCTTTACACTTAATATATCAAATTGCTTGTTTTGTCTCATTTCCTGCAAAATTCAATTTACCAGTGCCACTAAGTTACAGAAGGTCCTTGCCATGCTTAGTGTATGTTTTCTAACAGGGCACTTCATTAATGATTAAATAAATCTTTATTTAACCAGTTGATTTGGGCTAGCACAGTTGGAAATATATCAAAGCAATGAAAACACTTCAGAAGGAAAAGCAAAGCTGCACTTTTTAAACTGAGCTCACTAAATAATATAAATTATGAATTAATGTAATAGAACTGTTAAGTGCATGACAGTATAATTGCATAAACTATTTCACTGGTGCTCTATGAAGCAGTAATGGCCTGAAAATAAGCCAGTAACAGGAAGCAGGTGTCTGGGATCTCACTGAGTGAAAGAAGATGATTTACACTGTAACTACTGCGCTTGCAGTAATTTAACAACATTAATGTGTTTGGGCACAGCAGTTGATTAAAAGTTGTTCCACCAATGTTCCTTATTCTTCGCAGTCCTTGTACTTCGCAGTCCCTGCAGTTTTACAGATTGCTTTGATACTAATTGAAAAGTACATTTTTCTTTAAGGGTCTGCCAGAAGTATGACTTATAGTGAGAACATCTAGAGTTTATAAGTTCTTAAAATTCTTCAGTTAATTTCTGTTCTTAGTAACTCACTACAGACAAAATAAACCAAAGTAAAATCAACAATACTGAAACAAAACTATTATCTGCAGATTTTGAGGCATTTGTTTATATAGTGTAAATTATGTGAACTTTTAAAAGGGTTAGAGCCTAAGGAATGTTTTTTAAATGATAGTTGATAGCATGTGGAGAGGGGTAGGTGGGTGAGGGTGGATGTGTGTGTGTGTGTTCGCTCACTAGCTTTTATTCATGCAAAAAGAACAAAAAACCTCTAACTTGTAATTTGATCCTGCATCTTTTTCATAGTCTTGCATCTGTCATAAGAGGCCAAGTATTAACTGCAGATGGAACACCACTCATTGGAGTCAATGTTTCCTTTCTACACTATCCAGACTATGGATACACAATCACTCGCCAGGATGGAATGTAAGTTCCTTTTGAAGCACTTGTAAGTCATAAAGACGCAAAGGTGCTACTGAAGAGCTGCTTGTAAAACTGAGTTAATAATAAAATAATGGGGAAAAAAGACATTAGCAAACGGATTGACTAAAGTTGTACTTGGTACGTTCTTAAAATGGAAAACATGCTGATTATTATATACTTTAGAAGTAGAAAGAATTGCTTAATTTAAACGCAGCATCCCAAACCCTCTGTTCTCTCTGTGCAGTATAATGTAATATAATTTAATTGATTTCTCCATTGTTCCCAGTAGAGACATTCTGCATTCAGAGCAGTACAATGGAATGAAGAATCAATCAGTAAAATAGAGGCTGTGGATGGCTTTGGGAATTTGCTGACTAGCTAGCCCTCTTGGGGTTTTTTCCTAGGTTTGACTTGGTAGCAAATGGTGGTGCCTCTCTGACACTGGTGTTTGAGCGATCACCGTTCCTGACACAGTATCACACCGTATGGATTCCCTGGAATGTCTTTTATGTCATGGATACCCTTGTCATGAAGAAGGAAGAGAATGACATTCCTAGTTGTGATCTAAGCGGATTTGTAAGGCCAAACCCTGTTATCGTGTCATCGCCTTTATCCACCTTCTTTAGAATTTCTCCTGAAGACAGTCCTATCATCCCAGAGACACAGGTAAGGTGTGCTTCAAATAAACACAATTTTATCCCAGGCTAGTGTTCAGCAACCAGAATGAAAACAGTGCACTGCTGTTCAAAAATAAGTAATTCTGAGTAAGTGCTAAGAATTTGCAACGTGTGGTTATTTTCAGACCAATTTATTTATTCTATGGGATGATTTTTAAAATTTCACCTGAAAAAGAAAAGCTAAGAAAGCTGCGTGTACACCAGTGTCTGGTTTGACATTTGTTTGCATCACTTAATTTACAGAATGTCTTTAGCATTCAAGCACTGGCCCATAAAAAGGACACACTATAGTACATCGGCCTTTTAGGATTGCGCTCTTGTTAGAAGTCACCTCAGAGACTGAAAACAAAAGGTGTTTTTCCACTGTGTCCTAAAGACACACACAGTTTGAAGTATCTGTTTAGTCCTGATAAATAGCATAACACACAGATTTTCATAAACTGAAAGAACTCTCTGCAACACTGAGGACAAGTCAGTGAGCTTGTGCTCTAAGCAATTCCTTCAGAACTTGTAATACCAAAAGTAAGACTTAACATCCAAACCTTGATTTAAATGGAAAAAACTATGGATGAAGTGTTTTTTTGGTTTTTTTTTAATTTTTCCAAGATAGTTTTATTAGATTCCTCCATCTCAAATAATAATCACTAATACAATGATGAGTCTCTCAGCTCTTAAGAAGCAATACGTCTCAGTGTTAACTTTTGAACTTTTCCTAGTGAAACAGTCCTCCTTTTGCCTCCCTCTTTCTCTTTCTCTCTCTTTCTTGCCCCTACCTTCACAATGTCATAATGACATAGAGCACTCTCTTTCACATTCACTAAGAAATGTCCTTGCCTTCTTCAAGGGAAACACAGAAAATGTATTCAAATGTTTTCATGCAGAGCTCTTAAGAAAAGAGCTAAATCATTAAGCAATTCATGGTAGGAGCAGGTTTAAAGGAAAGATGTAAGAAAATTACAACTGAAAACTCATACAAATCTAGACTGTACTAGAAAATTGTTGCTTTTATCCTCGCTATCATTTCTGTGCCTTTGATAGCTGCAAGTCAATTAAAAGAAAGTATTTGCAAAACTGAGTCCACTGAAAACCAGCTCTGATTTACTTGTTTTGGCAACAGTGATAGATTCAGTTCCTGAAATGATGGAAAATGGCTTAGATAGATATAAATCAAGAAAAAAGTTACAATAGAAGAATGTCAGAAAATACAAATTTTAAAGAAACACTTGTAGTGTCTAGGTAAACAGGTTATTTCACAAGCAGTGGGGCTAATGAAGACTGGATTCCTACTAATTCCCACCCACGGCTGTAATTCCATCTGTCTGTTGCATCCAGTCCTTCCCCACAGATTGCATTCAGCCTTTTCTTCTTTCTCACGGGAGTCCCAAATTGACTACTTCTTCCCTACCAGAACCCTTTTTTTTACAGACCTAAAGGAACTGAATTATCTTTAGAGATTTCTACTGTTACTTAAAATGTGGTTGAAATTGCCTACCAGGTTCAGAATTTGTGAGGTGTGAGGTCTGATAGGCAGGACTGTTGGGTCAAGTTGTTTCTCCCTAGGAAACCAGCCGGAAGGAAAGATATTCTCAGTGGATCCTAGGCAGTTGGTGCTGATGGGTGATTTATGATGAGGGAAAATGTTATTCTCGTTATGTATGCAAAAATCCGGTTCAGTACAATGTAAAAAAACATGAAGCAGTATTTTCTTCTATACTCCTGGCTTATCCCGCACATAAATTTCCCACACGTCATTTTCTGCTTCAGCAAGTGGGAGCTGCACAGCTGTGACTGGCACATACCCCTTCAGGTCAGGTTCCCCCCAGAAGTGCATAATGCTCAACAGTCTGTCACCCAAAAAAATCACTCCTCTCATAAAAGACGGGCAGAACCTGATCCTATTCAAAACTGTAAGTTCAGCTCCAGAGGAAATGCTGTTGATCTTTTCATATAAAAAGGGGAAATGCCAGTTTAAAGTCTGTGAGACTGGAGGAGGGCACAGAGAAAGAAGTCATTCCCCATGTTCTTGCAGTCAGTATTAGCCACCCTGTTCGTGTGCTGTGACAGCACTCACTACCATGTACTACAGGAGAAAATGATGTGCTGCTGTAATCATCATCCCTTGAAGTGCTTCATCATCCCTTGGAGATAATGTTTCCAAGAGTGTACTTAGTGGCTTATGAATCCCAAATTGATCAGAGGGGGAATTAAAGTCTATGCCAAAGGAGCAGCATGAAAGAAAACTGAAAAAAAAAAAAAAAGGCAAGCAAGGGGAAAGAACAAACACAGTGGGTAAAGAGGTGATCACAGACCCAATAGATCATTACTCAGGAGGGTTGATAATAACATGTTAACTAAATTTGGACTGCTTAAGCATGATTTTATCTACTATTAATTGCAAGTTACCATGCTTTGCCTAGACTTAACTAGCTGAGATTAATCAGTGTGGAAGGAGACAATAAACTGCATGTGGATGAAGGAGATCAGGTTAAGCTGGAGCTGCTTTTATGTATTAGGTAATATTCTTGCTCTCTTTTTCCTAGTTATTTCCTAAAATGTCTGCCATATATTGCCATGTGGCCTGGCAGAAACCCACGTGAGTCACAGTGAGCACTTCTGAAACTGAGTATTTGAGGGTTTCCCTCTCCTAAACTTCTATTAGCCACTGTTAGATGTGCTTGCAGGATGCCTTCTGCAGGTCCTGAGCAGCTTGTTTCCACCACCTCAAGTGTATGAGAGAATGAAAACTGGATGTTTTCCTTCAAATTATATATTCAAGGTTCCTCTCCTCAGACTCTCTCTCACTACTGGCAGTAGTGTGGCAGAAGTTGGCAAAATTTATTTCCCAGAGGAATTCAGGACAAAATATGGGCCTCAATGACTTAATAAAAGTAATTACTGGTAATTTCAGGGTGGCTAGATTTTCAGCAAAGAAATTAACCTATTTAAACATTTAAACTAACAATATAATAGGATATCTAGATATCCCAGTATTCAATTCATGCTGTATCCTAGTTTCACCTAGCTAAAATCTTCAGAATTTCAAGTTCCTACTGAGAAAAAAATGCAGATTATTTTTAGAACCAAATATTTCCATTTATGCATCCTTCTTTTCAAGCACAATTTGTGGTTTTCTTCTCTTGTGCATTCTGTTTGAGACTTTATACATACCTTTTTCTTTATTCTGTTATACACAAATTTTTATATTTCTGCATGTGTCTGGCTTTCTCCTACCCCTCTTCTCTGTGGCTCCTCAACCATGTTTTAAGTCTAGAAAAACCAAGTATTTTTCCCCTTTTTATTTCTCCTTGATTTAAACACTAATTTAAGAGCCTCAATTGTAGGCGAAAGCTTTTTTTTTTTTTTTTTTTTTTTTTTTTTTTTAAAAAAAAAACTTTTTTTTTTTTTTAAAGGAAAACATTTTTTCTGTCTTGAAATGAGCAATTTTAGCTTCTACTTAAAGTATAATTTTGGTACTCCTTAATCTCAGCCTTTATGTAATAGCAGCAGTTGCCAGTATCTAAAAATGCCATCTTTACCCCTCTCAAACCTAGAGCCTGTTACATTTTAATGCAGCAGCTCAGCTGTTACTTCTCAGCAAACAACCTTTTTCTGACACTGGGACTAAAGTTTTCACTCATTTGTGAAATTTGTCCTCAAATCCTCTATTGAATTTGTTCAATTCGCCAAAAAAAAAAAAAATCACAGCAAAGCAGCAGGCATTTCTCCCCCTGACTGAATTACTTATTCAGTGTTCTGAATACCATCAGAGCATGTCAGTTGAATTATACCATATTTTGGAGCAGGAAAGCATCCTAGAGCCTGGACAGCTTTAGTCCTGCTGACCATGAGACCATGGTCAGCTGACTTTAGTCCTGCTGACCATGCCTTGCACAATTTATGTGACTCGGACACCAGCTTGAACTCTCAGGACAACAAACTCTGTGAAGATTGAGGTGACCCTTATCTCAGTCCCCTAAGTTAAATGTTTCATAGCTGTCCTTAGGAGAAGCTTGATCATCCATAACTAAAATGTCAGCCATTAGAATTCGGTGGTTGGGCAATAACTCAGTCCCCTTAGGGTATCAGCCTTTCTGAAGATAGTTTCATACTCAGTCTGGAAAAGGTAAAGTACAGACAGTTTGGTTGTGTTGGTGATTCCTGATGTGACTTTTATACCTGGTGACTTTCCCGATTGCTTTACAATTGATGTGTTGTCATGGCTCCCACAGGAGCTCTCTGCTGTGCCTGATGATTTACCTTTTTGGATGAACATTAAACTGTTTAATTCTCTTTGTAATGCTTGATTCTGGGAGAGAGATTGAGTTGCATAACTTGACCTATACATTTCTGAAGTTCTCAAGAAAATAAGTTACTAAAGAGGATATTTTATGGAAAAAAAGGAAGTTTTAAGTCAGATTTCCAGCAGGCATTTGAGGCTTCTGCAGAAACTAATAATAGGGGTTTAGCTTTTGTTTTAAACCTCACTGAGAACTGCATGAGTGTCCTAGTTTCTAATTTAATAGTAATCCAAATACACAGTGGAATTTCTTGAAAATTGAAACTTCAAGGTGTCCTCTTTATTGCCCGTTATCTCAGCCAAGAGTCCTGGAAGACCACCTATGTGTTTAACACTGCTCTTCCACAGTTGCAGTTGTAAAAGAAGCAATGGTCGTAACAGGAGACCACTGAAGTCCATTAAATTGTGTCCTATTACAAGCATATTATTTCTTTTTCTCCTCTTGCTTACAGAGACCTCCATCTGTTAGACTAGTTTTAATGTGCAGTATATGAGAGTCCTGCTGATGTCTTGAGGAGGAATTTGTCTTTTGTTCCTGGGTGGTTTGTGCTTTTCCTTCAAAGTCTCAGAAAAGGAATGTGTTCACAATCCCTTACCTCTCTGGAGAGAGGTGGTTTTGTTCATGTAGGAAAGATTTGCCTGTTCTCTGGATTAGACACTGTCTGTATATTGAGCTGAGGGAAAGCAGACTAGATTTACAAAGAGAAATGAGGCCACTCTCACCTCCTTCAAGGTGACTACTTGTCATTTCTTCTCAGTGATGCCAGGTCCTTGGTGGGGAGCAAAGAAATACTCAAAGAATAAGAAGTAAGAATTTTAAAATCGTAATTTCATTTGTCTTGTATCTTCCAATTCCTGCTTTATTTCCTATAGTTCTATTATAGTCTTACTGGAGAACAATAGTTTTATGTCTCCATCTATCAGATGTAAATAATTATAATGCCAGACAATGAGTCAAAATAGTATTTCTGATTTTTTGTTACTGTTATTGGGAAGGAGGCAGATACAATTAATGCTGTATAAATCTTTCTCTAGAGCCAACAAAAATGGTAATATAGAGGATGGTGTAGCACTTGTTGCCCTCCCTGAGTTTCAACCACATTACTTGACCCTATTCAACACAGTCAATTTTTTAGAAGCAGTGTCCAAGGATTTCTCTAGCATAGAGAGTTAGCAGCACTTCTTTAGTAGCCAGGTTTTGATCCCACTAAAGTCTTAAGCCTAGTATTTGTGACAATGCTCTTCCTGAAGTGTGCTTTCCATTAATACTAAATAGTGTTTGGTCTTCAGACTTCAGGACCAGGAGACAGAAAAGTAAAATAAACCTTTCTAAATTTACTTCTCAAGAGTGTTCCTGTAACACCACTAAGGTTCTGGGCTTGTGCTTCAGCATCCTTTGCGACCTTTGCACTCTCCACCAAAGAAACGCTATCTTTACAAATGTGTCTAGGTACATTTTTCTTCTTCTTCTTTTGTTTGTGTCAATAAACCAGGATACTTGGTAGCTGTTCACTCAAAGTGCTGGCTGCAGTGTTTCTGTTCTGTCTGAGGCATAGAACAATATAGGCTCTCTTTATGCACATTGCACAGAAACATTTCGCATGCATCCATCACCCACAAAAGCTCCTCAGCTCAGAGGAAATGACAAGGTAGAGGATGGGAGAAACCTTTTAAAAATAAAATTGACTCATTCCACCTCTCTGAAATGTGAAAGTGATAAGGTGATATCTGAGTAGTGAATATTGATCAGAAAACATGGAAAAACTTTCCCTGAGGCATCCTACTTATCTGTCTTCAAAATAAATGGAAGAATGCTCTAGTTTAAAGTATTTACAATCCACTGGTAATGCAAATAATGAAATACCTGAAAGTTCTTCCTGCTCCTACAGGAGCAATTAGGCATACTAACCCAAATGTCAAGCTTTGCTCTCCTTAAGAGGCGCTACTGCCTTTATTACACATGCCTTTATTAGCTGGGACATGGGTGGCAGCATAATAAGGGGCAATTTTTGCTTAGATGAAAGATGTTTTTTTGCCTTTTCAGGCAAAATCAGTTGGGGATGTTTTCTCATGCTTCCTTTCCCCTCCATAAAAATAAAGGAGATAATTTTGAAATGCTTGAGTAAAAAGTACCAACTAAGCAGCTTCAGTATAATGAAGAGTTTAGACTTGACTTTTTAGAAAAAGTCTGAAATGTTGTTATTTATTTATGTGGTTTTTTAACCATGAAGGCCAAATATAGATGATATTTCCTAATGGATTGTCATGTAATATGTCAGGCAGCCTTTGATGATAGCTGCATTGTTTTGTTTAATTTCCAAATCATTTAAATACTGTATTTTTCTCTTAACAATGCATAGGTACTTCATGAAGAAACAACGATACCAGGAACTGATTTGAAGTTATCATACTTGAGCTCCAGGGCTGCAGGATATAAGTCTGTACTGAAGATTACTATGACCCAATCTGTTATACCATTTAATTTAATGAAGGTTCATCTTATGGTGGCGGTGGTGGGAAGACTTTTCCAAAAATGGTTCCCTGCATCCCCAAATCTAGCATACACCTTCATATGGGATAAAACTGATGCATACAATCAGAGAGTCTACGGATTATCTGAAGCTGTTGGTATGTGTTACGGAGGATTTTTGCATTTCTAGTGTTGTCTTGAACACACAGAAGCGCATCTCAAATGCTTGTATCCATTGAGTTGAAAATGTTTTGCAGAATAAAATTGTATCAGTGGATATTAAAACATACTAAAAATTACTAATCTAAGCTTTGAATTATGAGAAAAAGTTTCCTTCAAAAGGAAGAAGAAAGCACTTTTCATTCACATGAAAAGTGATAGTTTTGACTTCTATTCCTTCCCATGAAGTAGCCCTCAGCCTAATAATACATTCTGGTATTTAGTCTGCACCTCTGTGTACTTTAAGTAAAGCACAATAGCAGTCTGACTTACATCACAAAATGGCTTTCCTCTGTACCTAATTCACTTACTCTAATTAACTAAAAATATTTTAATAACCCAAGATTCTGGTCGGTATTTTCAACATGCCTAAGAAGCCATAGGAATTTTCATGTGTCCTAGGAGAGCAAAAGATTGTATGTAGTTCAAGGAAATCACAATCTTTAAACTCTTCTTCCGAACAAGATCCTGTACTTAACGAGGACACGTGCTGTTTTTTCAGTGTCTGTAGGTTACGAGTATGAGTCCTGCCTGGATCTAACTCTTTGGGAAAAGCGGACTGCCATTTTGCAGGGTTATGAACTGGATGCCTCCAACATGGGTGGTTGGACATTGGATAAGCATCATGTATTGGATGTTCAGAATGGTAAGGAGTTCGTTTTCTTCTTGATAGTTGTACTGCTCCACTGGCCTGCACTTCAGGTCTCTCATTCAAACATTTTTCACTGTTTGCTGTTATTTTTTAAAAAGGAAATTATAGAACATTTTGCATATAGTAAATGCTTTGAGCTTCCCTGGCTCCCCAGGGAAGTGGTCATATCACCGAGCCAGTCAGAGTTGGCAGGAAGTGTTAGGACAATGCTCTCAGGCACACGGTGGGATTCTTGGGGTTGTCCTGTGCAGGGCCAGGAGTTGGACTCAATAACCCTGTGGGTCCCTTCCACCTCAGGATATTCTGTGTTTCTATGATTTACATTGAACGTTATGCTTCTTCATCCTGTGAATTCATATGCATGAATAAATTCATCAGACAGTCTGTGTTGGATATGCTGTGGTGCGTTGACTCTGACTGGACACCAAAGCCACCCAGTCACTCCCCAGCTGGACAGGGGAGAGAAAACAGACTGAAAGGCTCATGAGTTGAGATAAGGAAAGAGACAGATCACTCAGCAGTCACTGTCATGGGCAAAACAGAACTGACTTAGGAAAATTAGTTTAATTTATTACCAGTCAAATCACAGTAGTGTGAAAACCAGATCTTAAAAGCAACTTCCCCCCACCCCTCCCTTCTTTCCAGGCTTTTTTATTGTCAAGTCTCCACCTTCTTCCTGCCAGTGGTGCAGGGACACAGGGAATGGGGGCTGTGGTCAGTTCATCACACGCTGCCTCTGCTGCTCCTTCCTCCTTAGGGGAAGGACTCCTCACACTCTTCCCTGCTCCAGCATGGGCTCCCTCCCGCAGTAGTCTCCATGAGCTTCTCCAACGTGAGTCCTTCCCACGGACTGCAGTTGTTCACAGCTCCAGTGTGGGTCTGCTCTGTGGGGTGCAGTATTTCAAGAACAGATGGCTCCAGTGTGAATCCCCTGTGAATCCCCTGTGGGGTCACGAGTCCCGGCAGCAAACCTGCTTCAGCATGTGTTCCTCTCTCCATGTGTCCAGAGGCCCTGCCAAGAGCCTGCTCCAGAGTGAGCTTCCCACAGGGTCACAGCCTCCTCTGGTCATCCCCTTGTCTGGCGTGGGTCCTCCAGGTGGATCTCTGCTCCACCACGGACCTCCATGGGCTGCAGGGGCACAGCTGCCTCACCATGGTCTTCTCCCCTGGGCTGCAGGGGAATCGCACCTCTGGTACCTGCAGCACCTCCTTCCTCTCCTTCTGCAGACCTTGCTGTCTGCAGAGCTGTTGGTGGCTCATATTCTCACTCCTCTCCGGCTGCAATTTGCTGTTGCACAGTAACTTTGGCATCCAAGTATATTTGCCCAGCATGCTACTCAGCAACTGTTTGCAGAGTGCCATGCTAAGGAAACCTCAGCTCAACACTGAACAGGAAGGAATTTGGAAAAGCTTGGCTGGAAGCATGTAGGAAAGATGAAATAAATAGTCACATGGGTTCAAGTAGTAGTTGGTAGCACTGGATTTTCATGCAACAGAGGAATCCAGAGTAATTGTCAGGAAGATTGTCACTTTTGCAGTACCTGATGTCCCATGAAGGTCTCCCCTAGTACACAAGCTTATTATGTGTGACGCAGTAGTCGACACCTAAAGCATTGCTTCTGACTGGTAAGGAAACAAGGTAACCAAATCAAGGGAAAAGGTGTCATTGTACTTAATTTAAAATGCAAAGAAAAAAAACCAAACCTGTGCAAATTATTGTAAAGTAATCCATCTAAAAATGTAAAGAGCTATAATTATAAGTATATATGTAAGATTGATTCTGTTCACTAGGTAAATTGATGGTGGCTTTAAATTATGTTTAAGAGTACATTTGACAAGTAATGACTTTTCAAAGTGTCGTGTGTCTAATTGAATAAACCAAGTGGAGAGTTGTAATGACAAGGTGGATGAGATACATAAATCTATTCAGAACAGAGTGCTGACAGTGTTTGTACGGAAATCCAAACTACTGCAGTAAATAGTCTAATGTACATCTTTTAGTCTGTGATAACAGGAGAAATGTGAAGGACCAATTTTTCAAGTTAATGGCAGAATAAATCAGGTGCAGTAGTGCACTGTACTGACTTCTAGAATTCCTCTGATGAAAATTGTAGAACTCAGCTATTTCTGGCAAAATTATAGTGCCATGATTGTCATAAATGATGTAATCATAGGAGAAGGGATTTCGTATACTGTTAATGCATTCTGGCTTTAACTATTCATGAAAAATGCATTCTTTTGATTTTAGATTACTTATTTAGATTACTTGCCATTAGGTTTCCATAAACCATTTTCATATTTTCTAATTTTATTCTGTATATTGGTTTTACATTTGTAATCTTTTGCAGTTTATAACATTAAAAGCAGTGAAGACATCTCAAACATTTAAAGAGGAAAGAGGAAAGCAAAGTATTTTTTCTCATACCTTTCAGTACAAATCGTGCACTTTGGGAGTGAGGAGGGAAAGAGAAATACATCTTAAATTTCTTCTAAACTTCTCAAAAGATTACTATATCACTGTATCCCTCAGCTCCAAACTGCATGAAACTCTGGGCATGCAATCAATATAACCCAGATCTCTGCCTAGTACAAAGGGACGTGTGGTTTACATGGGTTATACCACAGAAAGACATACTGTGACTTACGAGTAGAACTGTAATAGCTGACCACTTGTAGAGGACACCTCAATGGATTCATCCTGAGATTGAACAATGAGGGTCCTGGCAACACTTTAACATAGTTGGGGTTTTTTCCCCGCAAGACTGAAGATTTAACATAAAGCATCCATTTTTCCTCTCAGATTTCCTACGTAGGCTATAAAGAAGAAAAATACTGCTGGCACATTGCTTTGTCTTCACAAAATTATTGTTTCTTTCATGCCTCAAAGCAGAATTAAGTTTTAGAGGCAGGTTGGCCTGGCACCACATTTTTTTTGTTGTTTTGACATTTTTAATAACTGCCTATAACTGCAGACATGGTGTTGAGGCAGACTTTGTTGCCAGAGGAACACTTTTGTTGTGAGCTGAGTAAAGAATCTTTTATAATGTAAAATTGAGGCAATCTACAACTTTTTGAAGTGGCTCTTTAATTAATATTTACAATTCGCAACAGTAATCCACTTCAGATTACATTTGACATGATATTCATAATTAGTTATACTAGGACTTTAGGAATACAATTTGCAAATATATTCTTTCACTTTTTTTATAAAGCACATTAGAATTTCAGTCCTTTCTGGGCTATTTCAAAACTGTAAAGATGTAGGAACACAGACCTTCCTTTCATCCATATGCTTTACATTTCCTTCAACATGACAATTTTTATTCTGGATTGTAACTGTAAAAATCATTAACATTTAAAAATAACAAATGAAAACATTTTGGGGTTTTAAGAGCTACAATATTTAGTGTTTCTACTAAATTTTGTGGACAAGACAATCTAATGTTTGCATGTTTATGACCTAAATATAACTACAGATGTTTTAATAAAGTTGTTATTTGTAGTGAGAAAAATATGGTGGTGAAACAATTAAAATTCATTAAACTTACACTAACCAGCTAAAAGAATATTTAGAATACTTTTGCATCATTTTATGTATATACATTCAGAGCTCTTACAAACATTATTGGGTTTGTGGTTTATTTTTTTTTTCTATATTATCTGCCAGGAATCCTCTACAAAGGGAATGGTGAAAATCAATTTATATCCCAGCAACCCCCAGTTGTTAGCAGCATTATGGGCAACGGGAGACGACGCAGCATCTCCTGTCCAAGTTGTAATGGTCAAGCTGATGGTAATAAATTACTGGCTCCGGTTGCCTTAGCTTGTGGGATAGATGGCAGTCTGTACGTGGGGGATTTCAACTACGTTCGGCGGATATTCCCATCTGGAAACGTAACTAGTGTTCTGGAGCTAAGGTATGTTTTTTTCTCATGCTGGAATTTTGCAGTTATGAATTACTGTGGCAAATTAAGATTTCGATTTCTTACATTGTGTAAGTTTGAGTTTGCAAATGCTTTTGGAAACAAAAAAAAAAAAAAGTTGAGTCCAAAGATTTTAAAACGTTTGAAAAAGTATTTAAAACTAAAGAGAAAACATTTTACCCTCATAAAATATTTTAACTATGCATATCTAAATGTGAGAATTTAATCTACTGCAAGTAATAATTCTGCACATTTTAAGAGTTAATGTACTTGGTCAGCATTAAGTGGACAAGGGACAATCATTCACCACTTCACTAATGATAGATGTAAATGTTGCCTTCTTCTCATCTTTTAACATCCTTTCTGAATGTTTGTCTAATAATGTTTTTCTGTTCTTTTTTACTTGCTCCCACCAAGAAATAAAGATTTTAGACATAGGTAAGCATTCCTTAAAGAAGATTTATATTTTTCTAACTGTTCTTCTTTCTTTTTTAACAAATGAATGCTTATAATGGAGAAGTCATTTCTGAGATGTATTACTAGAAAAGAGGAGTATTTTTCAAAAATAATGAGTTCATATGTTTTAGTTATGTCAGCTGTCAGGCTGTATCATCCTTTCCGATGAGTTCCTCTTTTCTCATCACTCTCTGTCCACAGTCAGGCTTCTTGTTATGCTTGTGTGTGCCCTCCTTTGCTGTTCCCTCATCTCTGCTCACTCCTTGCTGGCAGCACTTTTGCTGATCCTATCAAAACTCATTCATTAATCAGATACACCAAATACTATGAGAATGGCATATAAAAGTATCAAGGGAGTTCATTTCATTAGCCTTTTGATGTTGAATCTTTTGAGGCTCTCATTTAACAGATTTGTTCCTTTAACGGTGAACTTCTTTTAATAATGGAAGTTCAAATAACACAACTCCAGGAGTTAAGATTTTAAAATACACCAAGACTCGCAAGATTGGTCATAGAAACTATAGTTATCAGAGGATTGTAGTACAAAATTCATCCATCCTGGCATTGCTACAATAATGACAAGAACAGAAGAGAATGTGGATGCTTAGAATTGCTTTGCCACAGCAGCTGGTGCTGATAAGGAGAAAAAAAAAACAGAGTCGTGCTAAAATCTTGTTGGAGACATGAAACCCTGCAAACCTTAGTGGCAGAACCGCTAAGTGTACAGTTTAGCAGGCCCACTCGTCCCTTTCTCTCCTTTTTGCTGCCAAACATTTTCCTTCCTTGTTTTTAAACAAAGCCCAGAGTCATAGCTCTGTTGTCCTTGGTTTTTAAATTCACTTTTCTTTGGACATACTTTTGTGCGAGGAAGGGTTTTATGTTTTCAAAAGTATGTTTCAGATGTGTTAGGCAAAAAATTCCATGACTAAATAAGGTGTTTGCATTAGTGCTAATGATGAGAATAGGTTTTATGGGTTTCTTTCCAGGGATGACTCAGAGGCAGTCTCTTCTGTTTGGTGGGTTTAGGGTTTCACTATTGCAATTAGTTAGTATTCACTCTACCACTCTTAAAAAAATTATATCCCTTGTGGTATCACAAGTTGTGATTGCAACTAGATAGGACATTGTCTTGGCAAATATATAGAATGTGGAATAACACTTAAAATGGGGATGTGGAATGTACAAACAGAATTAAAGAGTGGATGCATATTGAGGTCTGTTTTGCTGTGATTTAGTAGCACCGCCCTCTCCTGCCTCTGGCAGAACTGTGGTCACAGCCTCAACTGTGGCATTTCAGAAACTGGATCCCTGCGTGTAAGAAAAGTTGGTGAGGGAGAATACTGAAGCTTTTCTGCTTTATTCATGCCTAAACATGCAGAAGCTCCAGGTAGCAAAATTGCAATCATACCACACAAATTAGTGTAACAGCATGGGCCCATATAGCAGCTGTGAAGTGGGGGTTCCTCCTGAGGCAGGAGGAGACATAGAGGACTGTGGAGAACTGGCTCTGCAGGAGCAGTTGAGGAGCCAGTAGGCAGGAGGTGTGGAGCCCACTGTGCAGCCCGACACAATTTATTGCGAGTCTGAGTTTTCTCTCGCATCACACAACATTTTCCTGGTGTCCACTCTCAGCCTTAGAGGTTTGCTGATGAGAGGCTTCCTAAGCCAAGGGTGGGATCTTTATGCTTAATATCCCCTGGCAGCTTTTTATTCTATTGATTTAGCTGCCTTTTATTTAAGATGTGTAAACTTTTAGGATCCACCAAATCCTCTTGCCATGGGCTCCCCAGCTAAGGACATAGTGTGAGACCAAATATCTTCTTTTGTCTGCATAAATTCCTGCAGGGTCCTGTGAAATGCTGCAGAGGGAAGCACATCTGTCTGGCCTGTAAGAGGAGAAGGGAGTGAATGTCCAGTTTCACTGGCAAGCCTTTCAGACTGCTGAGGAGATTTCTACTTAAACTGCAGTTTGGAAAACAGCCCTCAACAGACCACTTTGCAATATATAATTGCTAGATATTAGAAGAAAATGCACTAAAATATGCATTCCCCAAGTAAAGCTACTGAATGAGGCTAAATACCAGTTCAGATCTCTTACCTATTCAAGCATTCACCTTTCCTGGCCTATAAACAGTGCTTCAGCACAGAGTATGATATGTCTCCTACCTCAAGAAGCCTGTACTCTATTTTAGAGAGAGAATGCAGATCAAATTTCTCCTCTCATGTACCAGTGACCTCACATTTTTTCAATCTCAAAGCTGAAATGATGTCTTTATACACACTGCTGCCTGTGGGTGATTAATGCTGATAGGCATTCGTGGAAGAAGTCATTTTTAGAAGGACTTTGAAGACAGGGAGGTAATTTGTAGGCTATGGCACTATCCCAAGTCTGTAGAGAGCCAGAAAAAAAAGTTTAGCAAAACATAAAAACAACTTTGAGGAGATAGATGGTTTAGAGGGCACATAGTGAAGGCAAGAGAGACAGAGACTGAAACAGGAGGAGTATTTTCAAAAAAACCTGTACATGGAGAGTAGTGCAGGTGAACTGGCAGCTGAAGAATTAAAAGATCGGCCTATGCAAGATAAAAACAAAGGGAAATAGATCATTACAGCTCTGTGCACGTGTGTGCACACTTTAAATTCAAAGGACTTACTATTATTCGGCATAGACAGAACAAGTTAATTGTTAGTCATTTGTCTTTACAGGAGCCGGTGTTGGTATGTAACTCCATGTTTTGCAGGCTACTGACAGCGATTAGGCAATACTGAATGCGTCAATAAGTCACGGGCTGGGGATTTCATTTCTTTTGCATTTGTTGTTTTGGTAGAAGCTTAATTTCATTTCAGGCTACAATGAAATAGCATAAACTCTGCAGCTTTCCAGCTGCTGGCTGCTTATCCCTGTACTATTTTTGAGATCTGCATAGTGCTCATGGATGTTTTCTGGCTAGAAAACAAATGTAGTTTTCACTTGACAGTTATTCAGTTCCTCAAATTGTGCCTTTCTCCCATAAATTATTGGGGGTTTCTATCAGCTAAAGCTGCCTCGGCTATTTAACCTTCACCTGAAAGGAAATGCTGAGGTTGAGCCTGTTGTATCAGCTCAGAAAGGAGCCATTAGACATCAAAATATGGCAAGTTGGAGAGTTTCTATTGATTCAATAGCAATATCCTATGCACTCCCAAACTTGGGGAGATTTTTTAATAAAAGGAGAAAATACATTTAAATTATCAGGTGTATTTTTTTGGTTTGATAAGGATACATAGCTTACCATGAGAACTGATCCCTGATTTCTTTTTTGTTGGAATTAATTAGAACACACATTTTCATATTTATGAAGAAAAGAGCTTTAAAACTTCTTTTTAGAAATAAATAATTGTGTTTGGCATAAATTACTTACTTTTTGATTTGATGACTTCTTATGCCAATGGCTGAAAAATATGATTGAGGCAGTGTTAGGTGGGTTGAAGAGAGGTACTTTAATTTAGATTTCAGCAGTATAAGACAGAACTTTATTTTAAATTACAATGAAATAAAATTTAATTGCACATTTCACATCTTGCAATGTGTTTATATTTGAAGTATCTGCAAAGTTTCTTAAAGACCAAAGTAATCATGTAAATGGGTATAATTTAATTTGCAGTCTATGGAGGTATAAATAATTCGTACACTACATAGTGATCATATTAAATGATCGCTGCATAAATTAAGGATTTGAAAATACCTTCCAACTACTTAGCACATTGACAATAATAGATTAGTAACAGACAGAAATTTAAAGTAAGCCTACATTTGATTGTTTTCAGACATGCTGTACAACACTCAGTACAACAGCAGAGCTTTTTAAGAGGTGCTAATCACTGTGTATTTGATTTCACTAGTCTGTTTCACTTGGTTTCATTCCTTCTGAACCAACATGTTAAAAGTCTTAAAACCAAATAAAAGCCTATTTATGCAACACATTTTTTTCTGTGTTTTTGTAATTGGATAGCTATAAAAATCTGTCCCTGCTAAAAGACATAATTTGTTCACAAGTTGTTCCTGTTGGTCTCTTGTTGCATTCTCCAAGCGGCAGTATATAAAAATGTGTTACATTAGCACAGTTATGTATTTACAAAATGTGAAGTATAGCATTCTGTGAACAGATGTTTGGCTACCACCAGACTGGTAGATCTGTTTAAGCAGCGCTTTTGCAAACATCAGAAGTGACTGTTCTGACACTCTGCTTCAGTCCATGAGGGGAGCATCTGAAATTACCTCATGTATTTACATGACCTTATTTCAGCTCTTCATGTCATAAATTAGGTCAGGAATCCCAACTGCAGTGGGTTAAGTTTCTACATCATAATATATCAATACAAAAGGTAATCTCCAGGGCTGGTTTTTTTTACCAGCAGGGAAGAAAAGACAGTAATTCTCAATTATGTGGCACCAGTGGAGAGGCAAAATGTACGTTTCTGGGAAAATGGTTAGCAATATATATTTTCTCTGTAATAAAGACTGTGCTGGCATAGTTAGCGGTTTTGTGCCAATGTGTACAGTTATTTGAAATATGACTCCGACTTATGAAGAATGAAAAAGCTCTTCTTGGTCTCTGGTGGAAGAGATGACATTTCCTAATGTGTTAAATCATGCGTATCACACATTTGAAAGCAGTGGATTAAACAAATACTTATGACTGATGTCTTATCTCTTGCCTGTGAACTCATCATTCAAGCTCTGCCTTATCTGTTTATGAATTACATAAACCATGAACCCCAGCAGCCTTATATAAATTATAATAAAGCAGATAGGATAATAGCAGCAAAGTGTAAGTGAGGGCTGGGCTCCTGCTGCAAAATTTGGGACTAGATCAAGGTTCCCAGAACTCTTGGAAGGTTTTAAACTCCAGTATTTTGATTTGGCCTATCAGAGAGATATTTGCAGTCTCTAATGACACAGCATTGAACTGGCCTGAGACCATCAAAGACAAAATGGACCTTCTTTCCCCAAAGCACTAATCTAGATTAGGCTGCCTATGACACAGATGAGAAATGTGGACCAAAACCGTCTTGGGGCCATGACCTGTGCTACCTATGCAGGGAGCATCACCATTGACTTTAACTCTTTCTGCATTAGTGCACACTGCATAGGAACTAAACCGTTTTCTCCTTGATCCAGTGTTAGGTGCAATTAACTAGAGCATATGCAATGTGTAATTCCATTTTACAGCAACAACCCAGCTCACAGATACTACCTCGCAACTGACCCCGTGACGGGAGATTTGTATGTTTCCGACACGAACACACGCAGGATTTATCGGCCCAAGTCGCTCACTGGTGCGAAAGACCTGACCAAAAATGCTGAGGTAATAGGAGGAACAGGGGAGCAGTGCCTGCCGTTCGATGAGGCAAGGTGTGGTGATGGAGGCAAGGCTGTGGAGGCAACTCTCATGAGCCCTAAAGGTAAAAAGAATTCTCCCTCTGTACCTTTCAAAATAATACAAAAGTTCAGAGCTGGGGGCATGATCATGTTTAATTACTGCATTCAATAGTTGGCTGAAAAATTGGGGATTTGAGTGATTTTTTCCAAGTAGAAAATCTATTGAGGAAGAGAACTACAGGGGACTGATTTTTTTGAAATCAGTTAGGGTTGATTTTTTAGGAAGTATTTGGCTTGAGTGGTTATTGAGCGTTTTTAAACGCTCATTTGGATTATGTGTTTGGCAGGCAGCAGTGAAGATCTAAAATGAGCATTGCTTTTGGTCCCACTTATCCCATGTTTAAGGTTAACTTAAAAGCTAGTCCCTTCCCAACACACAAAAGCAAATGAACAGCAAATGCAATCAACAGTAGTAGATTTCATGATGAATATTGGTTTGTTATGCAAAATACATTAACAGGCTGTATTACTATCTACTGCCTGAGACCAGATTTTCTGCCTGCAATTTCCACTAGATACATGCTACCTATACCCTTAGTTATGGATAATATATTCACTGCTAGTACAGAAAAAAACCCCTAATTTTTATTTGCTTCACTGAAGGAATAGCAATAGACAAGAATGGATTAATCTACTTTGTTGATGGGACCATGATCAGAAAAGTGGATCAGAATGGAATAATATCGACTTTGCTTGGCTCCAACGACCTCACCTCAGCACGACCTTTAACCTGTGATACCAGCATGCACATCAGCCAGGTACTTCTCACTTGCTGCTAATTTGAAAAGCTGAGCTGGGGATAGAAATTGAAATGCAGCTTTCGTGCCCCTTAAAATAAAGCTGGGTGGAGTGCGTGATGGATATTTAACAGCAGGTTTGGGGGAGAAAGCAACCTGTTCCAAGGGTGTGAATTGCACTGTATTCTCTTAGCTGTAAATGCTGCTGTTTTCAATTTTTCTGCCCATAAAGTTCAGTTTGGTTTAGGACAGCAAAACTATCAGCAGGAAACATTAAGCCTGGTAGTAAATACTGGGAGAATGGCATATCTGTTAGAACTATCTTGGCATGTTGATGTTTTCTGAATTGCTGACATCCTTAGCCTACTAGAGTGAATGAAAGGATTTACACAGAACCCTTGTATTTTTCTATTTGTCTTAAAAAGCTTGTGTAGGTAAGAAGGGACATGTCAGTAGTGGAGTGTTCAAAAAATGGAGTACAGTGTTTCATAATCTGGAAGGTAGTACGTTATTTTTGCTAGTACAAGAACAAAAGATTAATACCCTTGACAAGTATTTAGACATTGATATCTGTCTCTGTAGTTATTTATGCATTTGTGATACAGAAAAGTATTGCATTTATTGGAGGGGAAACTCAGCCTGTATTATAGT
This sequence comes from Struthidea cinerea, assembly GCA_013397865.1. Classification (NCBI taxonomy): domain Eukaryota; kingdom Metazoa; phylum Chordata; class Aves; order Passeriformes; family Corcoracidae; genus Struthidea; species Struthidea cinerea. Next base: position 322,785 of record VZTI01003754.1, on the reverse strand, counting down.
TTCAATGCAACTGGCTTTCTTTTGGGTACCTGAATCTTGTTCCCCTTGCCTCCCTGAAAAGCTTTAATTTGCTGCTTGTATTCATGCAAGTTCTTCGGTCATGATTGCTTACAGCAGATGCAAAATATCTAAAAATTAGACACAACAGCAGTGTCTAATACTGAAGGTTAATTAATTCATTTAATCTGCACTGGTTAACTGTTTAACAAAACACTTCTATTTGTTTAGGTTCGCCTGGAATGGCCTACAGACTTAGCTATCAACCCAATGGATAACTCCATTTATGTTTTGGATAACAACGTGGTTCTGCAGATCACTGAAAACCGTCAGGTTCGCATTGCTGCAGGGAGGCCGATGCACTGCCAGGTTCCGGGGGTGGAGTACACGGTGGGCAAACACGCTGTCCAGACCACGCTGGAGTCAGCCGCTGCCATTGCCGTGTCCTACAGCGGGGTACTTTACATTACAGAAACTGATGAAAAGAAGATTAACAGGATAAGACAGGTCACAACTGATGGAGAGATCTCTTTAGTTGCTGGAATACCCTCAGAGTGTGATTGCAAAAATGATGTTAACTGTGACTGTTACCAAAATGGAGATGGCTATGCTAAAGATGCCAAACTTAATGCCCCTTCCTCCTTAGCTGTGTCTCCAGATGGCACCCTGTATATTGCTGATCTGGGAAACATTAGGATACGGGCTGTGTCAAAGAACAGACCCTTAATGAATTCAATGAACTTCTATGAAGTTGCTTCTCCAACTGACCAAGAGCTTTATATCTTTGATGTCAATGGTACTCACCAGTACACTGTGAGTTTAGTCACCGGAGACTACCTGTACAATTTTAGCTACAGTAATGACAATGATATTACTGCGGTAACGGACAGCAATGGGAATACGCTTCGGATCAGGCGGGATCCCAACCGGATGCCAGTGAGAGTGGTCTCTCCCGATAACCAAGTCATCTGGCTGACCATAGGCACTAATGGATGTTTGAAAAGCATGACTGCACAAGGGCAGGAGCTGGTCTTATTTACCTACCACGGCAACAGTGGACTTCTGGCAACTAAAAGCGATGAGACTGGATGGACCACTTTTTTTGAGTAAGTACATAAAGTCAAGTCAGATGCCTTATAGTTTTATTGAGTTCTACAGGACCATTTGAAATATTTCTGGATGAAGTAACTGTAAAGTTGACCCTTGATAACAAAAAGCACAGAAAGATACTTTTAATTTCCCATACTGACTTCCTCTGTCTGACTTGTCTGACTTCTTCTGAACATTGTGTCTGAATAATTTTGAATTCATTATGTTGAACTTCAGTTTTATATATTGAAATAATAGTGAGACAACATTTCACTCTTGTCAAGATATTTGTAACTCAGACAACCGTGGTTTTGTAGATTTGCATCAAAAACTAGATTTTCATCCCACTTGCTCATTAGATTGACATTGTTCTGCTGCAAATACTGACAAGAAATCTGTCTTCGCTGCTCAATTTTTTCTTTTTTCTTTTTTTTTTTTTTTTTAATAAAAGCATTTCTGCGTGGTCTTTTACCCAAAAATAACATCTGGGTGGGTAGTAAAAGGTTGTGTTTCACTGAGTGGCAAGTATGCAGGAAGGATCTCCTGGACCGCACAGCAGGATTTAATACAGGTGGACCCAGCTGGAGGAAGCTGAGAAAAGAAATGTGGGCCATAGGGGGAAGTGTCGTTCCTGTAGGAATAAACTGAAAACACAGAAACCACCAGCACCATGTCGTGTACAGGTGCAAGCACAACAGCAAGAGGTATTACTGGAACAGTAGGACTTGTAATTTTACTAACCTCGGAAAAAATCTTTTCAGTGAATTGCTTTAGCTTGTGTTACACTCATTAAGTCATCAATGCCTGTTCATAACAGATTAGCAAAGCGATTTACAGAATCCTCAAGTATATTGACTAAGGAAGATCATGACAATTTATAGATAAACTAGTAGAACCAGAGAACTGACATGCAGGTTTTAGAGGCAACTTCATCTCCAAACAATCTGAACTGCCAACTGATATGCTAAGCAAAACGTAACAAAAATGCAGCTTAAAACAGAAACCATTATTTCAAAAAAGATCAATGTAGAATGAACACAGATTTTTTTCAGTTGTCTCTGCCAGCTGGAAAAATATGTGTATTTTTGACTCACATTTTAACTTTCATCACATGAAAGACATTATGAGGTTGGGTAAAAAGGTGTCTATGAAGGAGTGGCAGATATAGTGTTAGTATGATAAGTAAAACTGTTAAGAGGGCCTCTAGCTGAGCTATCCAGGTTTACAAAGGGCATCATGAAAATCCAGTAAGTCCCTCTTCTTTTTTTTTGTCCCCCTCTTCTTTTCTCGTATCTTTACGATGAAATGCAGTAGCAACTGCTGCCAAGGTCAGGGCCTAAAAAAAAGCTTTCAATTTAACACACATGATAAAGAAAATAAAGTGCCAGTGTCAGGCAGTGGCAGCAAAGCCAAACATCTGTGTTCTGAGATAACTTCATATTTCTGTCAGTGTACATTTGGCTGAGGCAGTGTGCAGGAGGACTCTGAGCACCTGTATGTACTCTCCAGCCTTTACAGATGCCCATCAGAGACACAAGAGCAGCAGGTGCTGCTTCACTGCATATTGTGTCCTGAAGTGGAGACAGGGCTAGAAATGTTGATCCCCAACAAAGACAGCAGGTGGGATGGTACTGCTGCCAGTTTTAAGGTATTCTTACAATAATCTGTAAATTGGCAGGGCTTTGGTAGCGGGCACCTTCCCAAAGCATTAGCACACATCTGTAATATTCAGTTGTGATTTGGTGCATCTGCTGTGTATCTTTTTAGGTCCTGCCAAGAGGACACAGAAACACAGCAAGGGTACACAGAGAAATGAGAAAGTGTTCGATTGGGAGGGCAAGTCTTCTCCTTCTCATGAGTTAGCCCTGTCCTGTATGCTGAGAGACCAAAGCACAGCTTCAGGTGGGCTGGGAATAGCCATCCATTTCCACAGAGTGAATTCAGTGTTTAACTGTGACAGACACAGCCACTTGTTTCCAATAGGCAAGTTGGGCAAGACAGTCAGGTTGGGGGACAGTGAAGGCCTGTACAGAAATTAAGGCATCTGCTGGGTACAGCAGGCACTCTAAATCATGCTGGTATTCTTACTGGTTAATTGAGGACCTAGAGTTTTAATCAGGGCAGTAATTTCTTGCCATGTTGTCTGTAGTTTTTCTGTAGCCTACTGTGGTGTACCGCAGTAGCTGGTGGCTCCTGAATGTATCTTAATGGCGTCTGCGTGATCGCAAAAAAGTGGATATTATATTCATTATTCAGTGGGTGATAGGTCTATATTTTTTATCATAGAGAGAATTTAGGGTACTGTGTGTCATGAAGTACATAGCTATTTCCTGAGTCTGTAAATAGCCATCTTTCATACCTGATCTGCTTTCATGCAGACTTTCTGGTCTGAGTTAAGGTATGTCCAGCTGGCTTATAGAGAACCCAAAGGGCAGGCTATTCCCCTCAGTAAGTATTAGTATTATTTCCAAGCTGCTGCTTATGCACTTCCTAAACAATTACCTCCGACCAATGTCTCGTTAGAATTCCCAAGCTGAAGTAATTATGGAAAAAGCTAGGCAATTTCACTCTCCCCAAATTTGCAAGTGTATGAGGCTTTTGCAGAAGCAAAGATATTTATCTCCTCCCTGTAGCCATGGTGAAGCAGTAATCTGTTTAATTGCAACAAGGAAGATTCAGATTACACATTTAGAGGAACTTCATGGTGAAGATTTTGGAGCCCTGGAGCAGACAACAATGATAGTGACCCCTTGCCCTTCACAGACTGTCTTTAAAAACAGATCAGACATCTTTCAGGACCAATGCAGGAAGGACAGATCCTGCCCTGGGGTAGAGGTTGGACTGCAGGACCTCTCAAGTCCCCTTCCAGTAATGTTTTCTATGATGCTTTGTACAAGTTAATACCAAAAATAAAAAATTGTACTGATTATGTAAAGCTACATGGAATAAGGGGGGGAGGGTGGAAGGCACTGTGTTTTTCTTGCCCAAACAGCATTCTTAAAAACATCCATCAGTCATCATAGCTGCTTGCTTCTTTTGAACATCAAATCCCTATACACCAAATCTATGTCTGTGTATTTCCCTTTTGAAGAAAAAAAATAGTTGTGAACACAACTCTTTTGCCATTTTTTATTCTAAGATCAAGTATTATTGTGACTTTTTGGTGCTGATGATTCGTAACATTAAATCTGACGACGCTGGGTTTCGAGAGGTTTCTGCTACTATTGCCAAAATAGATGGAAACCATGAATTATCATAGAAGAGTTTGTGTGGGGGTGACTTGATGTGCAAGTGTGTATCTCTGTCAGCTTCTGCATGTCCATGTTTGTAGGTAGTATGGGCTAAAACATTTTCAGGTGAAGTGCTTTCCGTTGAAAAAAATGAAACTTTGTTAAAATAGAAAGGTTTCTTTCAAACATCAAGTGAGGAATAAGAAATTATGAAAAGAAATAATTCTGACTTCCTTGTTCTATTTTCACTATAGCAAAATATTTCAACTTCATTTCTGGATGTATTTTTTTTTAATATCACAGTTTATTTATGTATTTTATTTACTCTATTATTCAAATTCACAAAATATTTTGAGAAAAGGATAGAATTTATATTCTGTGGTAAATTCAGACTTTTTTCCCACTCACAGTTAAAACTGTTCAACTGTTTGAATGTCCAATGGACTAGAAATGCCTTTTGTCAACTAACTTTGAGTATAGCTGGGTTGTTTCACCTTTTGATTGTGACACATCTGTTTAAATGGCTGAAGATACATGGAGCAAAAAACACTGTGGGTTTAGTAATAAAAAGTTCAGCCTTTGGAGCAACTCTGGAATAGCTTTTTTAACTATTCTCCTGTGCAAATCTGGTTGTATAAGTGGAGCATGGATCCAAAGAACTTATATAATTTCAGCTGAGTTCTCAGTGGTTTGAGAGCAGGTTTATGAAAATGATTCAATCTTTCTTTCTTCCTTTTTCAGAACTTTTCAATGCAAAGGGGAAATATTTGCAAAACCATTGCATCCCAAAAATTGGCAATCGCTGCTCTGGCACATAGTAAAGCATTTGGTCTTGTTTCTTTTTGTGGCTTTTTTCCACAGTTTAAATCACACTAATATCAGATCCAAAAGAAATTTACTTTTTTATTTATTTTAGCCTGGACACTAATTAATCTATAGTTTATTTTATTTAGTCTCCTCTTTCCCTGAGGAAGGAAAGGACTGACACACAAGAAATATTTTTTTACATTCTTTTTGGTTTTTACAGTGAAATTGTATGTACTAGCTTGAATTACTTAGGATATCATATAATCTGTTTTCTTTGTTTGTTTACAGACTTTGGGGATTTTTAGTATTTTTATGGCAGAATGGATTTATAAATTTCTATTTTGTTAAGGGTTATAGTGTGCTGATCAAAACTGACACCTTATATTTCAAGAATGTATACTTTTGTAAAGCACTGTTACTCAAATTCATAGTAACTGTTATCTGTTTTCAGAGGTCCAAAAACTTACTGAATAAAAATGATATTAACAGAGCATTTACAAAAATGATTGAAAATGCATGCATACTAAAAAACCAGTGGAGCCATATGAAGCTAAAAGTTGCCCAGATTAGGTTTTATAATGAAATTATATTATTAAACAAGGTATAAAAGTAATCAGCCTAATCAAATTCTCTTACAAAATTGCGAGATATCTGAGCTGGAAACTATTAAATATAACTGCATATTATGTATGCATAATATGAACATTTAAATAGATAAATCTTAAAAGTTAAACTAATTATCTGCATATTAGCATTTGGAAGTGACACTTCCTAGCTAGCCTATATGACATTATTTCTGTGCAGCAGTTTCCATTCTGAGTTTACATACAGGTAGCTATGCCAAGTGCACAAAAAGAGCACTTTCTCTGGACCTAAGTTTTTGAAGTATCAGAAGCAAAAACCTAAAAAAGCCTTGCGGGTCCCCCTGTGCAATCGCGCAACCCCCAGGCTGCGAGCCCGTGTCTCCATGAAAGCCGTGGCATTCCAGCAGCTGCCAGCCAGGCAGCCGTGCCAGCCTGCGGCTGCTTTGTGCTCCTTAGGTAGCTTGAGGAGCTGGCAGAGGCTGCTGTGCCGGGGACAATCCCTGCTGGACCAGCAGCCAGCAGCCTCGGCTGCCCGGGCAGAGCTGCTGGGGCAGGGCTGCGGTCCGTGCGCGCTGCGAGCACTCGGCACTGTGCCCATCCCTCACAGGCACGGAGCCCTGCCCGACAGCTGCTTTGGAACAAGTCGTGGTCAGCCCGGTGCTGGGCGTCTGGGCTCTGTCCCTCTGCAGTCGCAGCCCAGGTGCTTCTGCAGGCTCCTCTGTAAAAAGACAGCTGTTCCTTCAGCACACAAGCTCTCCTGGAAGGTTCAGGCTGCATGTGCTCTCCTTAGGCACGAAGTAATCCCAGTAGCCACTGTTCCTTATCTCTTTTCAGCTTTCTCTCATTTTTCTTCCTCTTCTTTTAGAAGGAGTATCAGCAGGTAGAGGTCTGATCCACAGTAAGATGGCTCCTCCTCTCTGGAAATCCAACTGCCTTTCTTCCGTGACTCTGTTTTGGTCTCCAGACCTGCTATTACGTTTCCTTACTTTCTTACCTTATATCTCGCTAACTTCCCACATCTCCCATTATTTCCCTAAGGTGTGTTTGATTTCCCTTCTTTTTCCTTTCCCAGCGGTGAATTTCTTCACAATCCCTTCTCCTAGCTCTTGACAATCCGTCCAATGTTTCCTCTGATACTTCATGCCCTGAGCTCATCTGTCTTCTCCTTCCCCTCCTCTCTCCCACTCAGTCCTTGTCTTCAAGGCAATGCAACAGGAAGCAAAGAGAGTGACATTAGCAGGCACAGCTCTTACAAGTTTACTTTGTTCCCGCAGTTAAATTAACGAGCTTTTCAGCTATTCTGGAAAGGTGGTGAAATCATGCAGAATGTGAAATCCTTACAGTAATTTATGGACTCTAGAGAATTGCAAGCAAAAATCTATTTTCACTGTGTGCTGCAGAGTTTGCATATTATGCTTTTATTTGCAATGCGTTCAGTGCTGTGGTTTCCCTAAAACTCTGTGATACAGAGTCAGATATTGCCTCTGGCTTGGACTTTAGTTTCCCCAAGTACCAGGCACATCATCTGTAACTGTCAACAGCTGGCAACAGAGAACAGATTATGTTTTGCAGTTTTTCTTCTGCTTCATCTTACTACATTGCTTGTGGAGTCTGACTTGGAAATACTGAAATTTGGCTATGGAAAAGTCTGTGGGACTTGTGCTGAAAAGCAAGTATTTAATTTGATCAGATGAAAATTATACCCTAATAGTAGTGCCAATTCACTTGCACTTTTACTGTATATTAAGTGGTTCAAAATCCAGTTTTCATAATTAGTATTTCTGTACCATTTCCTGTAACATTTGTTGCGGGTTATTTTCCTGTAACATTTGTGTTTGTATTTGTGCTGATTTTTCTATCCTATTTATGTTTCACTAGTATGAATATCTAAAAATGCCTAGTCTTCTTTTTTCTTGTAGTTTTGGGGCTTTCATTCTAATTTGATTCTGTTTTCTTACTAATACCAGAACTTTGTACAAAATTGTAATCTGGATATTTTATCGCTACTAAACAACATTATCTGAATGTCCTTGGTATCACAGTGCTTTTTAGGTTTTTTTATCCTTTTACTATCAACAACCTTTGGTGCGTTCTGCTTTTACTGCTGCTGCTTCTTGCTTCATCGGTGTAAAATGTAGTGGTTATAAAATAATTAACCATATTCATTCAAGCACTTTTGTTTAGCCAGTTATCATGTTCTTGCATTGACTTCTGTGGAATCACATGAGCCCTTGATTGCAAACTGTGATTTACAAGTGCGGTGTCTTTAACCTTCCCATCCTATATATACTCAAGCAACAAAAGACATATTCTCTTCATTCTTAATTGTTTCTGAACTATCTTTGTGGGAATATTTTTGAGATATCCAGTCCTTGCATAAGTGCTTCTGTATCCACATTGCCTGGCACAACACAGCATGCAATACATATATTTCTCTCTTAAAGCATATTTGCTTCTTCTCCTCTCAACGTGACACAAATTGAAGATCTAGTAGCTATAACCCTCTCTCACATCTTTGTGTAGACCCGTGGAAGCAAGGCTGGCCAAAAGGCAATTAAAACTCTTCCTCTCTATTCAAACAACCTAAGTACAACCCCTACCCAAAGAGAACTTGTAGGGAAAAATATCAAGCTGACATATTTAATTTGGGGTTTTAAAAAAAAACAACTTTCCACTGAGTACATCAACACTACACAAGTATGTAACCATGTTTCATGCAACATGCAGTTTCTGAGAGGAACTTCGTGATGGCTGTGCTTGGACTTACCATGTTTCTTCTTAAGATAAATCATTCAATACATTTTTTAAATTTCTATCTTCAACTTTAAAGAATAGAAGTTTTGTCTCACACTTTTCTAAACCGGAACAGTAACTCAGCTTTACAGTAGATATCATAATACAACACGTTATATTATTTAGTCTTGTAAGACTTGTGCTAACATTGGAGCACAAACTTGCTGTTTCAAACTCATCCTGCTTAATAAAAAAACAGCCATGTTAAAAATAATCCATTAATATATAACATTAGATACCAATGTGAAATTTTTTAGAGAACTGCAGTGTGTCCTGTAATTGCCCTGATAGCAGTAGTGTGTCCCATCTAGTAGACATTTACCCATTTCTTCATTCTTGAATGTTAACTGTTTCTTCTCCTTAGAACTAGGCTAAGTAATAAAAGCAGACCTGAGAAGCCATTGAATGGGTAAGCTCACCCTCCTGCACACTCACTTCACAGGGAACCTGGTGTGGTGAGGGTGGAAGGACAACACAGGACCCCATGTGAAAAGGCTATTCTCTGTTTTCAGTCATGCTGTATTCAAACATATTTTCAAGCCCCATCAAGAGATTTGGTCTTCCTTGACGTCCCCAGTGAGGCCAGACTGATCAGCTCTCTAGGAAGCCTACAAGGCACATGCAGTTTAAAGTCTTACCTTTGGAGTCCCCTCCAAAGAAGGGAAAGTCATTTCTGAAGCCTGAATTGATTGGGTGACTTGTGCTCCGAAGGAAAAAGGTTGTTACTCTAAATTAACCACAGAACCTGAATCTAGCAATTATTGCTTACTGCCTTGGTATTCCACTGTCCTAAAAGAAAAAAAAAATACATGCATATAATTTTGTTTTCCTGTTACTAAATTTGCTTTCCAAACATATTGTAATTTAATAAGTTGATTTGTCCACTTTTTGTGACCCTGTAAAAACAGCTGCATAGAGTTTTTACCTTTCAAAATAAAAATTAAATTAAATTAATTTGATTTAATTTAATCCCCACCCTACCACCAAATAAGAATTAAGGGGGAAAAAAGTAACATTACATCTTATTCTGTGAGCAAAATCTCTGGCCAAACAGACCAGCCTTGTGTCCTTTTTCACTAAAAGCCTGTACACTCAGCTCTGACAGTGTAAGCAGACCTTACAGCGAGGAACAATCTGTCACACAAAGTATATATACACCAACATTTCTTTTATTTGAAAGGCCATACTCTGGTATTTATATCAACAAGGCACACAGTTTATTTGTGCAGTAATAGATGAGCTAAGAAGTTGGGGGAGGTGACACAGACAAGGCAGCAGCCCTGAGGAGCCCTGAGGTTAAAGACGCTGTGCGCAGGAAGCTGCCCGCTGGCACACCCTGGCAAATCCAGAATCCATCCTATGTGCACCCCACAGGGCTCAGGGGCAGGGAATTCCCATTACAGGGAAGTTGAAAAGTGAGGGATGAGTGTTGAGGTCTTGTAGATAACAGCCTAGCTACTGTAATTTAGTCTCATCTTCATAAGAACGAGCCGCCTTGAATTGCTCCTGAATTGGCTGCACAATTCAAAACTCTTTCGAACTGCTCAGTTCGAAAGAGTGTGAGCTGCTGAGGCACACGCCCAGCCCTGCGAAGCTGCTTCATCCCCAAAAATGGCTCTCACGTAAGCCACACTGCCTACATCCCGCTGCTCCCAGTGCACCCCTTCCCCAGGCACAGACACTGGAGTTGTTCTTCCTGCTCTTCAGAAAGCACCGTCATCATTAATGCTGTTTATTTGTGCAAGTTCATGTGCATGTAGGGAGCATGTCGGATATGTGAGGTGTGAGAGAGTCCTTGGTTTTGTGGCTCCACATGGCAGGTGTTTGCTGCAGCAATCAGCACAGCATGGAGGACTGCAGTACCATACAGCAGTGAGTGAGAAGTCTGGCAGTATTCTAGCAAAAAGTAAAGCATCCCCAGCATGCTAAATTCATGTATTGCTTCTTTCGCTGTAAAGCACCGCTCCCCCAAAATACCTGGCTCCAAATACCTGGAAGTCATTTTGGATTGGGCTGTGAAGGTGGTCGGTCTTATGTAGCGCAAGCACTGAACTCAAGCTCGTTTGTCTGGTTGTGCACTGAAGTGGAAAATGAGCATCGAAACCTTCTCTGTATGGAAGTGAATGAGCTATCATGGGAAGAGGTGTTGATTCATTTCTTTGAGCTCCCTTTCCAACAGACACATTTCCTGCAGTGATTCTCGTTTAGAGTGTGCCTGTTGTTTTGCAGATGAGTTATGGCTGTCAAGAAAGGCCTATTTAAGTGAATTGTTCACGTCTAGTGTGCTGAATGCCACTTTACAAAAAAAGACTGAAAACTGTCCTTTTAACATTATGACAAAATAGACAGAGCCTCAAGAGCTGCAGTTATAACAGGATAAGGTGAAAGGAGAAATTGTCAATCACTTTCCAGCTGAGGAAATCTCTTCATTAAACCTGGACTGAAAAATTCGTCCTGACCATGTTGCTAAGATAAAAGACCATTACCTGAATTATTTAACCAGCTGTGCAAACAGTTGCATGAGACTTCCCCAGATGAAAAGAGGGTAAAGACCCTTTCCCCTTGGAAAAGACATCAGATAAAGGAACAGGAAAAGCTTGAGTTGTCTGACAGTTGGTTGGACAAGACAGAGAAATGTGGCTTATACTAATACTTTTAATGACCTTCTAACTTCTGTGGTTTTGTGAGTTTGCATTTTCTGCCCAAATTCCATTAAAAAACAAGTAGGCATGTAAATTTCTGTCCAGAACTGGGATTCTGGCTGTAGTTTAATTTAACTCTTTCCTAGAATCACTCCTGGACCTATTTTCTATAATTCCTGTTTATCCACTTTTTTCTTGGAGCTAGGCACAACAGAAGGGAAAAGGAAAATAAAAAAGGGAAAGGTGAAAGGAAAGAGGAGAGGGAGAGGGGAAGGGAATAAAGCAGAAAATAAAGGGAAAAGAAAGGAAGATTTTTTTTCATATATTAGAATTCTGTAAGACTGGAAAGAATATTGAGGTTTTTTTCATAAAATCATAGAATAGGAGTTGGAAGGGACTCACAAGGATCATCAGTGTCCAGCTCCTGGCCCTGGCCCTGGCCCTGCAACAGAACAGCCCCAAGAGTCACACCATGTGCCCAAGAGTGTTGTCCAAACACTTCTTGAATTCTGTCAGGCTGGTGCTGTGACCACTTCCCTGGGGAGCCTGTTCCGGTGCCCAACCACCCTCTGGGTGAAGAACCTTCTCCAACATAAACCATATCCAACATAAACCTCCCCTGACACAGCTTCAGGCCATTCCCTTGGGTCCTGTCACTGTCACCACAGAGAAGAGATCAGAGCCCTACCCTGCACTTTCCTTCACAAGGAAGTTGAGACCACAATGAGGTCTCCCCTCAGTCTTCTCTTCTGCAGGCAGAACAGACCAAATGACCTCAGCTGCTCCTCATACAGCTTCCCCTCAAGGCCCTTCTCCATCATCGTGTCCCTCCCTTGGATGCTCTGCTTTATATCCTTCTTACATTGTGGTGCCCAAAACTGCCCCCAGCACTCGAGGTGTGGCCGCCCCAGCGCAGAGCAGAGCAGGACAATCCCCTCCCTTGCCCGGCTGGTGATGCTGTGCCGGATGCCCCCCTGGATACAGTTTACCCTCCTGGCTGCATTTTTTCTCATGCTTAACAATATTCCAGATAAGAAAAAAAGAGAAGTGCTATCACTTTTTAGAAAATAATAAAATAAAATTTTAAAAATCCACTTGTTATAATTTACAAGCTACTAATATATATCAAATTGTCATTTGCTTTCTTCTTGTTAAGCAAAACAAAATATTAGGAATACATACTGCCATATTCTTTATTGATTGATGTTTTTCTAAAAAAAAAAAAATTGTTATATCTCCAAAGGAGGTCATAGTTTAATATTTCAGGTTTCCCAATATAATTGTACTGTGAATTCACAAGCAAGATGCTAAACCTTTTTAAGATACAAATACAAGTATACTGTGTGGAAATAAAGGAATAAATGCAGGTTATAAATAAGTAGTTATGGATCCACTGAAGTGTCTATTTCAATCAGACTAAATAAGAAATGAAGAAAAAAAGATAAATCATTTCTGTCCATTCATCTGTAGATTATTTTCACCTTTTTCATTCTTAGCAGGCTCATTCAGTCCCTCTTCAGACATATAAAAAGCAAAAATGCGTATCGAAATGAAAGTAGAAATGGAGTAAAGGAAAAAAATAGCAAATTTCATTACGTTCAAGTTGAAAGTTTTCTTTCTTTCAACAACCCACATAATGGTTAAAGGTGGCCAGAACTAGAGCTTCCATTAAGTTGCCATGCCCAATTTTAAACCAGTCGGGGACAGAAGGGCTCCCTACAGGTGATAAAATGATAATAAAAGTGATGGTATATAAACTGTGGGCTTCTTTCGATTGGCAAGATAACCATTTTGATACTGGTTGAGCATGCAATGAAAGTGCTACTGGAGTGGCTTTTCTTTACTGTAGTTTTCCAGCTTTGAATTCACTACTTGGGAGGGACTAAACCTGCAGTGTGCTACAGAGGCTGAATACAAGTGAAAGAATGTATTTGGAAACCAAAATACTTTCATGTTAAAGACAATGGTCCTCTATGTAAATGTAGCTTAAATGGCCTCCACAAGCCAAGGGAGACACTTCATTGCCAGGTTAGGACATATTTTTCAGCATGTTGTCAACATGGTATGCACCTAAAACAACCACACGTTGCACTCCTGAATGTCAACCTTGAACCTTCTGTTCTCACCTGCCAAGAAGTAGCACTCTGGTATAAAATGCTTCCCATTAATAATTTGAAACAAGTAGGGTAATGTTCCATAAATTTTTTAGCCACCCTTGGTAATTTGAGATGCATAGAGGAAATACCTGATGTGAGTTGAGTGAAAGTGTAACAGTACTTTTCTTTCTACTGTCTAAATTATACATGCCTGTATTACGAAATGCATTCATGCTTCATTTATTTCTCTATTACAGTATCCCAACTAATAGTATAATCTGTAACCAGTCTTAAATACTTAATATGCATTTGGACCGTATGTCTTGTTATCTGAAATGTGCTGGAACTGGTGTGCCTTGCTCTTCAACCTGACATGTTTACAACTGAAAAAAAAAAAAAAAAAAAAACCACAGAATTTATTTTGTTACGGGATTGTGCTGCAGAGGTCTGTGGAAAAACAGTATCAGTCATAACTTAGCAACTGGCTTTAGGTGCAGCCTTTACTATACACTTTATTTCTACAGCTCCCTATTCTACATTGAAATAACTTCTGATATAAAACATTAATAATGCTCTGCAAGTTGGGGTTGAGCTAAATGTGCTACAGACTAAGATAAAATGCACTTGAGAAACAAGTCAAAAATAAAGAAAGTAGGACATTTCCATCTGTGGCAAGGCTTACCAGGAAGTTATTACTGCAAAGTGAAGTGTCCTACATAGCCTAGAACAGAAAATGGTCTGGGAAGGCATGTAATTAAAACTGAAGGAGATGAACAATGGAAGAGAGACTTCCAGCAGGTGAAGAGCAAAAGGTCAAGAATCTGGGAAGCTGATAATCATTATCTCTGAGAAATTCTCACTGCAGAAGTGGAAAACTATCTGGCAGGGGCAGCTCATCCTAAAGAAGAAAAAGGATTTGATCTAAGGGGAGCTTCAGCTAGCAGTGGTGGCAGCTGCCCCCACTGCTGCCTTCGTAGTTATTGACCAAATATGAAGATTGTTACGTTAATGCGAACAGAAATGAGCTGAGGGGATTAATGCACACAAGGTCACATGCAGGGAGCAAGTTTCTGGTTTAGAGTTTTGAAAAGTTTGTGTGAAACTCACTCTTGAGGAATTGAAGAGGTTGGTTGAACGGCTTTGCTGTGGAGCCTGGAAAAGGAGAAAGATCAGAGGGCTCCATGGTAACACGTGTGCCTGAGCTTGTGTTTGGATGAAAAGATCAAAGAGGCTGTGAAATGCCAAATATAGGCACTCGCCCTCTAGACTTCAGATCTCATTCCTTTTAGGGCAATTTCAATATTAGAACACTAGGCAGATAAAAAGAAATCTCTCGGTCTAAAACTGACAATCTTGGATGAATAAATTCACCTTGGCAGCAGAATGCAAGGATATTTGAATGTAATAAGAAAAATGGCTGCAGAATGCCCAAAGGTATGAGTGATGTTGCTATGCTGTGCATTGATAAGGCTTTGATTGTGGGCACGAAGATAGCAAGTATAAAGTAAGTTTAGTATTCGATGTACAGTGAACAAAATGAAGGACACACATTGCAATCTGTCATAAAATGGAATATGTAGTGAATTGTAGAAAGGCCTATTTCCCCTTTTTCTTTTTGTTCCTGTCTATAAAAGTATGAGAAATCCTATTCTTACCTTTCACGTCTCAGTCACATTTTCTTCTTGCACTAGGATGCCTAACCAAGCAATCATGGCTTTTAGGATTCTTTCCGCTTTAAAGTCATGTTTTAAAGAACATGAATGTGTAGCATGATTTCTTGCTGGTCTTTGAACTCTCCCCCACTGTAATAATATTAACTGCTTATCTCAGGCTCATGATGTGCTTTCCCATATTTGTGAAGGATGAGACCAGTTCAAGAACTGTAGGCACAGTCGAAAAGTAATAATGTGGAAGCAAGAATGCATAAAAGAAGGATAGCACAGTTCAGTGCTGTGTACTGCACTGAAGCCACACGCTGCACTGAGTACTACTGATGCATTTTCCAACTCAGGTGGTATACTGAGAAACATGGTAATTAGTTTCTCACAGATACTGTGATGAAAAGAGTAAAAAGTTCTTAAAGGGAAGTCTTATCTTCTGTGCCTTTAAGTAAGCATTGTTTGGAATAAAGACCATTACTTGGTTACTGGAATCAAAGGATGGAAGTAATTCCCAACAAAGTAATTTGATACCATTTTCAAACATAAAGCAGAAAATAGAAAGGGACACTAATTGGACAGTATATGCTCCCCAGGGAGTCGCAAAGGGAAGTTGTGCATGAAAATAAGTTCTTGGAACTGAGGAATGAGACTGAAGTTCATGAATAGGCTAGCAGTCGCATTCATGCACAAGGAACTTCAGTATGTTTGTTTTGGTCTCCCGCATAAATGGAGTATCTCAGCTTGCCAAGTCCAGTATGTGAACAAGAACCACAATTAGGGACTGAAACACACTGGAAGAAACCCCATTATCTTGAAATGTACTTAACTTCAAAAAATAAGTTTCCCCACTTGACTTCCCTGGCTTGCAGTATGGTTTCTGATTTTTAAACATTCTTTTCTCTTGCCTGTTGCTAAGTGAAAGTCTTACATAAACAAGGGAAATCAACTGTGCTAAAAGGATAGAAATGACCGTATGCAAAAAGCTGTCAAATCTACAGAGTAAGCAAACTGGAAGAAAACATTTCTTAACTTAATCCTTTCAGTTACAGCAATGCTGTGCAGTACTCATGCTGTTCAGAGAAAGTTAGTTTGTTGTGGGTTACAGCTGTTAGGATTAATTCACTCAATTTAAGAAAAAGAGTTTCTGTAGCCTCGGTGATATGCTTGGGACTTTTTGGGGTCTTTTTTTGGTTTTGCTTTTCTTTTCCAGTAGGAGCAATTTTGATGATAATTAACAGCATGAAATTTCTAGCACACTGTGAGGACCTGCAGGGTCATGTACTTTAAGAGACTAAGGCAGGCGTTCTTCAGCTTCTCACTACATGGTCACAGGAGAGGGATGGAAAACTCCTGAGAGCAAACAGGTCATACGTGGGCATGGAATCATCCTTCGGATGCTTGTTTCTCTCTGTTGCAGCTACAGACAGGCTATACTTCAAAACAAGGAGCTTCAGCAGAACACCTAGGCTGACAAATCAAGACTGTAGTACTGGAAGAGCTAATCTTAAAGACAAGTTTTATGACCACAAGCTCACACTGTGCTTTACCTCTCTCTGTACTGTGACCAAAATACATGTTTGGATATGAGCATGGTCTCTGGTCATGTACCAACAGGGTATACCTAACAGTACAAGAAAAGACATGGTTTAGATGTCACAGATCTACTTCAATTACAGAAATTCTATCTACCTATTCATATTAAGTGGATATATAGCTGTTGATTTAAATAAATGTCAGTAGACACAGAAACATAATCTCATGGTTTTATTTCACAATTCTCAAATTATGATCTGCAGGCAGCTAACAAGTTAGAGATGCTAGCTGTTCTGATTTCCAGCTACAAGCAGCTTAAGTAGATTAAATATTACCCCAGTTTCTGTCTCATAATACTCATAGTAATACAAGGGACATTAAGCACTCAGGAGGACAGGTGTTCTGCATAATCATTGAATAGGAAAGGCCCAAAAGACACTCTTATTAAGACACCCTTTTTTCAAAAATTTTGAGGATTCCTACAATAACAGCAAGATCTAGTCCAGTAATAGGGAGTGAGTACAGAATGCTACAGAATTTAGCACCAAAAAATATGCTTCCTTTGAAATGGTGAATTAGATGTGCAGCAGGATCTGGTCCCACTTCAAAGAATAATATGCAGAGCTGAAGATCCATCTGTTTGCTCTTGCTATCACCATTGAGGCTGCTGTGTGTTAAGCAGTCTTTTGAGTACTTCAAAGCATGTTTGAAGTCTTTGCTATGCCTATCCCATGCACACAAAAAAAAGCAAAAGTACCTTAACAATATGAGTAGCTGGTATTTTTGTTCATTTTACTTGTAAATGAAAACAATTTGTTCCTGCTATTTGTTCCTGCTATGTATCATTTCTGGACTTTTTTTTTTTTTTTAGCTACGATAGCGAGGGCCGTCTAACAAATGTTACATTCCCAACTGGAGTTGTCACTAACCTTCATGGGGAAATGGAAAGGGCCATTACAGTGGACATTGAGTCATCCAGCAGAGAGGAAGATGTCAGCATCACTTCCAACTTATCATCCATCGATTCTTTCTATACCATGGTTCAAGGTACTGTAAACAAAAGATTTCTCAGCAGATACCAGCCTGAAAATTGTTTTCTTGTGGTACCAGCAGCTCCAAATAGAAGTGAAACTTTAGGGGCATAGTGTTTGGAGGAAGGGGTGATACATACACATTTTTACACCTATATAGAAACAACTGTTCAGGGAAAGCAGTACTCACAACAAACATAGAATTAAGTAAGTTTTCTAACCAAATAGCTCTTGTAAGCAGCTATGGGAAGGAAAATACTTACTTTGTATTAAAAAGGAATCTTGGAAAGAAGAGATGGATTGAAAAGGAAATAGGTACAGAAATAGTATGAAGTGATATTTTAGCTTAAAAATAGCATGTAATACCCCAGCAACCACATCCTTGCAAAAGTGAGTAGCCATAGTACGCTTAGGATTAGGCCAAAAATGCCTAATGAAACAGCAGAGAATGTGTTTTGTGCCAGTCCAAAGAATATACTGTGAGGATGAGACTTTCTTAAGTGTTTAAGGAACTTTGATGATGGGTCCTAAAGGCATTTTTGCTCCTATGGGATACATTTATTCTTAACAATCTCACCCTGGCTCTTTATTACCATTGAGTCAGTTATGTGAAGTCAAGATGCACATGTTGCATAAATATGTGTCCAGTACAAAGGCAGAGTCTTAACCCGTGTAGGTAACCTGTAATTCTCTTCTTGGCCTTTTCAGATCAGTTAAGAAACAGCTACCAGATTGGTTATGACGGCTCACTGAGAATCCTGTACGCCAGCGGCCTGGACTCACACTACCAGACAGAGCCACACGTCTTGGCTGGCACTGCCAACCCAACCATGGCAAAGAGAAACATGACCCTCCCAGGGGAGAACGGGCAGAACCTGGTGGAGTGGCGATTCCGGAAAGAGCAAGCCCAAGGAAAAGTCAATGTCTTTGGCCGAAAGCTTAGGGTAAGCACAAGCATGGTGGTATCTACTGCATTCTCATTAAGGAATGAGGAAATGTAAATATATTCCTGTAGGTATTGCCATCCAACAGCCACAGAATATTTATTGCAGACAAGCTGACTGGAGATCTGGAAGTACTGGTTTTTATTACTTCATTTATTAGCTGTTTTATTTATTAATTGCTCTTTTCTGTGTGTCGTGGTTTAAACCCAGGCAGCAGCCAAGCCCCACACAGCTGCTCACTCACTCCCCCACCAGCAAGATTGGGGAGAATTGGAAAAGTAAAATGCAGAGAACTCATGGGTTGAGATAAAGGCAGTGTAGCAGGGAAAGCAAAAGCCACTCACACAAAAAAAAGTGGAACAAGGAATGAATTCACTGCTTCCCACAGGCAGGCAGGTGTTCAGCCATCTCCAGCAGAGCAGGGCCCCATCACACATAACAGTGACTTGGGCAGACAAATCCATTCACTCCAAACATCCCCCACTTTACACACTAAGCATGATCCCATATGGTCTGGAATATCCCTCTGGTCAGTTGGGGTCACCTGTCCTGGCTGTGTCTCCTCCCAGTCTCCCGTGCACCCCCAGTCCCCTCACCATCGTGGCAGTACAAAAAGCAGAAAAGGCCTTGGCTCTGTGTAAGCTCTGCCCAGCAATAACAAAAACATCTCTGTGTTATCAACCCTGTGTTCAGCACAAATCCAAAGCATATCCCTGTACTAGCCACTGTGAAGAAGATTAACTTTGCCCCAGCTGAAATCAGCACACTGTGGAATTTAAACTGTTGGTTTTAGCCTGGAATGGTTAAAAAGAATAATTTTCGTTCACTGTTTTTCTTTCTGGTACTGAATTCATGCAACTGATTCGGAATCCTGTTTCATTCTACCATAAGTTAGCATGATCCGTGGATTTATTTCTTTTTTTAATTTTAAATTAAAATTGTGATGTTGGAATCCAAAATGCAGAGAATATCTCTCTGCCTGTTTTGAAAGATTCTATCCCCCTAGACAACACTGTCTTTGACCTTCTCCCATAGAAAAAATTACCTACCCTTTAGGAAGAGTTGAAATCTACACTGGTGTGAACTAGATGATAGAATGTTATGTAAGATTATCACAAGGTGAAAATTTAGAGTCTTTGAGCTTGTTAATATAGTAAATAAATAAAAGTAAGAAACTTCAAAATAGAAGATTGTTGTTGTTCTTTAGGCTTCTTGTTCCTTCTTCTATTCCTCCATATTCTGCAGTAAAAGTAGTTTAAAATAATTAGTTAAAAAATTCCGCAGTTCCGGTGAGCGTGACAAAGTGATTTATTAAACATTAGTGGAAAAGTGAAAATATCTTTCATTTTACGTTTTAATTAGATAATTTACCTTTAAAAAGACTGTCTAATCTTAATAGTGCGAACTTCTTCCTGCATTCTCTGCCCGGCTAGCTCAGTCGGCAGAGCAAGTGACTCCCTTTCTCTAATAAGACTTAATCAACAACTATCTAAAAGCAGAAGTTTGAAGAAGTCTCTGTTCGTCTCCTAAATTCCTAGCAAAAACGCTAAACCTCTCCCCCATCAAGAGAGACATTAATTAAAGCACAAAATGTGTCATTGTACTAAGACTTACTTCTATGGTAGAAAGAGTTTAACTGTGTGTGCATGTGTATGGTATATTCCTCTAACATATGTTTTTACCATTTTGTTGGCATTTCTTCTTCCGATGTAGTGAGTGAAATAGAAGTAGGAAGCAAACTATGATTTATGACAGCCATTTGGTAAAGACAACACAGATTAAGCATTTAAAATCATGTTGCCAAGAGACCATTTCAAGACCACATCAGAGGTCTGACTTACTATTAGAACTGAACTCAGTTCTTTAAAATAAGGCCTAGGCAGTGTATCGAAGGTAAGTAATTTCAGGCCACTTGACTTCTTGCCATTTGAAATCTTAAAATATTTTGTATCTTCCATTGGGGCAAGAAAGGAGGGCATAGTGTTATGCAGGTTATATGCCTCTCTACCGCCTTCTCTACAAGAGGAATGTATTTTTTCCCAAGAAGGAAGAACGATTCTGCACAGTAGCTGCCGCTTAAGAACAGTATACTAGTACCTACCTGTGTCAGCTATCTTACATGGATAAGGAAGAGGAAAAGGAAGCCATGATTCTGAAGCTCGTCCTTGTGGTTCTAGTTCACAGGCATGTCATTACATACCACAGTGGTATAATACACCTGCCAGTTCATTTGTGAAAGAAGCCCAAGAGAGGTTTGGCAGTGAAACAAGTCACCATGAGTGTGCAGTTCTCAAGAAGTTCTCAGAAGTGATGCTAAGTTTTGGCATTCAAGTGCAGAGGAGGTAAAAGTTAAAAAGAGGAGGTAAAGTTGTCAGGGGCAACTTTAACTTAGACGAATTAACACCAAAAAAAAACAAAAACAAAAACAAAAACAAAAACAAAACCCAAACCAAAAAATAAGAGAAAACAAAAGGGAAAGATTTAACAAGATGGCAGGGAAAGTGAAAGAGTACTGATTAGGATAAAATAATACTAATTAAAAGTGTATATAGAAATGGGAGAAGTAGAGCAGGTGGAGAATGAGCTCATAAGAGAAAAATGCCTCAAAAAAAAATGAAAAGAAACTTGTCAGCAATGACAATGAACAAAAAAGGAATGTTTTGTGAAATTGATTTACATGGAAAGGTATTACCAAAATGTCAGTCAGGGGTGGATGGGGAATGTAGGAAAGTAAAAAAAGAAAACAAGAGAAAGAAGAATAGGAATAACTTGTGGAGCTCATCGTTTCCATGTACAGACAGATATGTCATCAGCATTTTGCTGCAAAGAAGACAAATGTAGTCAAAAAACCGTGACAAAATGTATTGCCAGTAACTGTACTCATCTCTGTGACACTTTCACTGTGTTATATAAATGCAGTATCTAATGTTATAAAGTATGCTGTCAGGTACTCTCTTGGTTTTCTATCTTGTATTAGTTCTACCCAGTACTAGTAATCTTTCTAAAGAAATTAATTAGGAATTATGTTGCCCTTCCTTAACTCAACAATCTTCTGTTAATCTCGCTTTTGTTCCGACTTGGTTTGTAATTGTTCAATAAGCTAGTTCTGTCTCTGGAGCTGTATGTTTGATCTATAGGCTGGTCATAGGCAAAGGTCCTGCCAGTCCTCTGCATGAAAGAGCCTTTTTAGGGCCTTTGTACTGAGGGTCTCACAAAGGTCCCAAATAAAGGAGCTGGTATGAACTCTGTCTCAAGGGATGCACCCAGACTAGACAGGTAACACAGACAAGGGAGCTCACAAGAGGAGTTTGCTCTGCCTCCTCTTGAGACCTGACATACTCCCAGCTATGCAGAGGTCCCCAGTTTTCACATTACCTCTTGAATCTCTCTGTGAGACACAGCAATATATTCCTACTCCTAACAGAGGAATCACAGGCAGATTTCATGCTTCTCACTGGAAAGAAAAACAGGAATTAAAGCAGAGGTGGATAGATGGAGATGTGAATTACTGAAACATATCAGGACAGTAGGTAGAGACTGTCAGAAGACTCAGTTTTGTGCCATGAAGTGTTTCTTCAGTGGAAATGTCCTCAAGTACAATTTTCATCATAATGAAACTCAGAGGTTTCAGATGTATTTGGAGTTTGGTTGTCTTGGACACAATAAAAATATTCAACTTCTCCTGTAAAAGCATTTTGGTAGCAGAGATGTTATCAAGAAGCACTTCAATAGAAGGCACTGCTGTAGCTGAGATAAGTTATTCCAGCCGTACCCTGCCCAATGAAAGAAGCTGTATCACCAAAACTCATTGTTACTCCAATTGCCATCTGTATGGTGAGATTAGGCAAGTACAGCCAAAATTTCGCCAAAAGCTCACGTGCCTGAATGCAAGAGGTCTGTCAGCAAAGTCTGAAAGCATGAAACTGGCTGGAACAAGAGGTATTTCCTTTCCTTCCCCTCATATCCTGCCCTTACACAGACCAGACAGATGGGAAGGGAGAGGGCAGGGGATGTTATTATCCCAGTTAGCAGCTAGGGCAGTGAGACAGCGGATTAAGTACTTTGTTGCAATTTACACTGGAAGGATGTGCTAAGCCAAGAAATTAAGCACAATTGCTTGGACGTCTGCCTCAGCCATAATACCACCCTTCTTTCTGTGCCAGTTCAGAAATCAGAAGTGTCCATTTTAACTTCAATGTCTAATCCCGAGAGGTGGATGAGAAAATTTATAAAAATCATAGTTAAATGTAAAATAAGGAAGGGGAGGTGGAGAGAAAGGGAAGGAAAAAAATCAGAGAAGCAAACCAGGCCGGAACATGCAGAGATGAGGGCAGGCATATGTGGGAGACACTGGGGAAAAAAAGCCAGAGATAAAGAAAATTTAAGGATGAATTTAGATAAATGAGCTAATATTCCATATTGGAAAATGAAAAAAAAACTATCTGAAAACAAGTAAAAAAAAATATTACAAAAAAAGAGTTGAATGGAAATACTTCACAGCTAAGTTTAACCTACTTCTAGAATCAGTCCTGTAGCATTAATTTTTCAGATTATATTTAAATAACATTTGATGGTTCATTAAATAGGTAGAACAGCTATTCTGCATCTGCTAGACTTTGTGTTCTTTACTTAGGAGACTTACATGAAAATATGATTTTTTTCTTAAACTGATAGTGCAGATTCCTCTCATGCCAGTGATTTCATATTTAAAAAGAGAAAGGTATTGTATATAAATAGAGAGACAGACTGAGCAAAACTGAGCATTTGGAGGAATTTTTTTCCTATATGCCTATGGCCTATCACCAGCACTTTAATACTTTTTATACCAATAATAAAGGATCTAATTTATATTGATCTTTTAGAAGCTTATCAGCCTCAGGGCATAAGTACTAACATCCATGATATATGGAGTTTTGAAGGTTCAGCCTGAAAAATGCAAAAATCTTCCAGTAATTTCTTTGGTGTATCCTTATCTATTCTCTTGTTCTTTTCTGAATGTTATTTAGCCATCTTTGTTCACCCTTTGTAATGTATGTATGAAGTACTTTAAAAGGATTTTTTAAAAAATTCTTTATTCACGTAGCTCTCTGTCCATTGCTAATTCCCACATTTGCAAAATACAGTGTTGAAAAAATCTCGGTTACCACTTTTTCACCCCACCTGGAAAAACTGTAAAAAGACACAGCAGATACAGAAATGGTTTACAGATGAACAAAGAAACCCTCGAGGCCTGTTGGAGAACACTAAAACACAATTCAGTGCTGAGGGGAATGCAGAAGTGCAAAGATACTGGTATAGGAAAAGAAAACCAGACATTTTCCTTTTATAAATTCAAAAATGAGAGCTAGTTCAATGAAACTGAAAGTTGGCATATTTGGAACACTAAAGGGAGGTGGGGGGTGGATTTCAATGTAAAAGTATTACATAGAAATCACTATCCATCACAATAACAAGGTTTTCAACATAAATGTGTCTATGCTAAGGCTTTATTTTCAAATCAAAATACTTATAAACTTCAAAGCATTTTTAACTGTTTTTCAGTGGTTCAGTAGTCTTCTAGTCATTTATGGCTTTAAGTGGTCTAGGAGAAAGATAAAATCCTTTACTAAGTATTTCAGCCTTATAAATACATTGCAGCAGTGGATGGTATACTGAGTTAAATTTCCATTTGATCCAGAAGGGAAATGCCTATGTTCTAAAAACTGTTTAACCTTAATTTGAAGATCTAACATGCTTCTGAAGATCTTAATTCTGTATTTACTCTTTTGAAAAATCCTTGCTGTGAAGGATTGGGATTCAGTTCTTTCTTAGCGTGGTTGTTACAAAGTGGAAAAGCAGTTGCTGGGAATATTTTTGACAATAATTTGCTAGATATACTTCAGACTGCCTACAAAAGAAGTTGTTTGTTCATTGAAATGACCCCATTTATTACAGAAGTTTTCAGTACACATCTTTCAGTATTTTCTTAACAGTTGACTAAGCATCAAGATAGAACACATTGCAACAAATTTTGAGCCATCTCTTCATATAATCAGACCTTCGAAGGTAGATACTAATATAGTGCCTTACAATTATATCAAGAAGTTGCTAAAATAATTCACACATACAGCAAATCAATCATGGTAAATGGTATTTAAAGAACAGCTAGCTTTGTGGAAATAACAGGTGGCTGGGGTTTGAACAGCATGATTTATTGTGTCATTTTGTTTGCTTTAAAAAGGTTAATGGCAGAAACCTCCTTTCAGTTGACTTTGATCGAACCACAAAGACAGAAAAGATCTACGATGACCACCGTAAATTCCTGCTGAGGATTGCCTACGACACGTCAGGGCACCCCACCCTGTGGCTCCCGAGCAGCAAGCTGATGGCTGTCAATGTTACCTATTCATCCACAGGTCAAATAGGCAGCATACAGCGAGGCACGACTAGTGAAAAAATAGAGTATGATGGACAGGGAAGGATAGTGTCTAGAGTGTTTGCTGATGGGAAAACTTGGAGTTACACATATTTGGAAAAGGTAAAGAACACTCAGGTTTTTAAAAATGCTTGGAATGTGCTCAAAATCTGCAGCACCTCACTGCTGCATACAAAGCAAAAAATAGGTAGCAGAAGCACATCGCAATTATTCTAAGTATCAACATGTGATTCCAAGGGGAATGTTTCATTTCACAGATATGTAATTGTGCTGTAGCTAATTGCTAGGAATTGATGTGTTTTTAAATTATTTAGGCCACTGACTAACAAGAAGCATCTGTATTTACCTTTTATCTTAACACTTAAAATAAGGTACAGGGACTATTTGCAATTCAGTTCAACTGAAAATAATTTGTTTGCAAATGCTTCACTGTTGTGAGCTTTTTTCACTACCAAGAAAAGC
Source organism: Struthidea cinerea (assembly GCA_013397865.1). Classification (NCBI taxonomy): domain Eukaryota; kingdom Metazoa; phylum Chordata; class Aves; order Passeriformes; family Corcoracidae; genus Struthidea; species Struthidea cinerea. Next base: position 297,501 of record VZTI01003754.1, on the reverse strand, counting down.
TCTTTTTTCTAAATAGTTACAGCTGTCAATTTGTACTTGCTATATGTTGTAGCATCAAAATAAGGGATAGGCAAAATATTAGGAATCAATATATATGTAACAATTGCTGAATGATAGCTCTCCTTCTAGAAATGTCTGTGAAAATGACCCTTGTGAGATCTCATGTCTGCTATGCAGAAAGAGAATCCATTTCTTTCAGGGGTTTAAATATATTTCTGTTGAAGCTGTTGCTCAGCAAATACTGTTTACTAGTCATCACAGACATAATTTAATCAAGACCTATGATACATAATAGCCACGCGTTAGAAAAATGTCAGAATAATTCAAGTAGCTCCTTTTGATATGAATAATCAAACAATTGATTTGCCTATGTCTCAAAAGCTTACAGAACAAGAACATGGTATTCAGAAATCTCAGGCTATTCAAATTCTTCAAAATCATCTCTAATTGTAGGGAAGAAATTGTATCTCCCATATGTTGTTCTCCTCGTGAGTTAATGGCTCTAAGACAGTTTTTCTTCTTCCCATATTAAACATGACTTATCTGAATCCATTGACAATCTGCTGTTTAGCTGTGAATGCTTGATAAAAGAGTGATACAGTCATAACAAGTAGCAAATTATGAATGTGGAACTGCTAATTACAGAACCCCTTACAATTAAGCATACAAGTAAATTAGGCAGGGAGATGTTAACAACATGTAAGGTCAAGGATAACTCAATTAAAGAGGAGATAATTTTCTCAAGTGGGAATGTCACATTTTTGTGAAGAAATAGTATCAGTATATGGCGGGAGGGGAGAAACTGCACCGTTTGTCACATGATAAAAATCTGTTCTTAATTTTCAGTCAATGGTTCTTCTGCTCCATAGCCAACGGCAGTATATCTTCGAATATGATTTGTTGGATCGGCTTTCTGCTGTCACCATGCCCAGTGTTGCTCGTCATACCATGCAGACTATCCGCTCCATTGGCTACTACCGGAATATATACAACCCCCCGGAAAGCAATGCTTCTGTTATAATGGACTACAATGAAGAAGGGCAGCTCCTTCAAACTGCTTTCCTGGGGACAAGCCGAAGAGTATTATTCAAGTACAGACGGCAGACCAAGCTCTCAGAAATTTTATATGATAGTACAAGAGTTAGTTTTACTTATGATGAGACAGCAGGAGTCCTGAAAACAGTAAACCTCCAAAGCGATGGTTTTATCTGCACCATTAGATACAGACAAATTGGCCCATTGATTGACAGACAGATTTTTCGCTTTAGTGAAGACGGAATGGTAAATGCCCGATTTGACTACAGCTATGACAATAGCTTCAGAGTGACTAGCATGCAAGGTGTCATCAATGAAACCCCATTGCCTATTGATCTCTACCAGTTTGACGATATCTCTGGCAAAGTTGAACAGTTTGGAAAATTTGGAGTTATATATTATGATATTAACCAGATCATTTCAACAGCTGTAATGACGTACACAAAACACTTTGATGCACATGGGCGCATCAAGGAAATTCAGTATGAAATATTTCGGTCATTAATGTATTGGATTACAATTCAGTATGATAACATGGGACGAGTGACGAAAAGAGAGATTAAGATTGGGCCATTTGCCAACACCACAAAATATGCTTATGAATATGATGTAGATGGTCAGCTCCAGACAGTTTATCTAAATGAAAAAATAATGTGGCGATACAACTATGACCTGAATGGCAACCTCCACTTGCTCAACCCCAGCAGCAGCGCCCGTTTGACGCCACTTCGGTACGACCTGAGAGACAGAATAACTCGACTAGGAGATGTACAGTACAGGTTAGATGAAGATGGATTTCTGCGTCAGAGGGGTACCGAAATCTTTGAATACAGTTCAAAGGGCCTTCTTACTCGAGTTTATAGCAAAGGCAGTGGGTGGACAGTGATTTACCGTTATGATGGACTTGGACGACGAGTTTCCAGTAAAACTAGCCTTGGACAGCATCTCCAGTTCTTTTATGCAGACCTTACCTACCCAACCAGGATAACTCATGTATATAACCACTCAAGTTCTGAAATCACATCTCTTTACTATGATCTGCAAGGACACCTTTTTGCCATGGAAATTAGCAGTGGGGATGAGTTTTACATTGCATCAGACAATACGGGGACACCACTGGCTGTTTTCAGTAGCAATGGTCTTATGCTTAAACAAATTCAATACACTGCCTATGGAGAGATCTATTTTGACTCTAACCTTGACTTCCAGCTGGTAATTGGATTCCACGGAGGCTTGTATGACCCACTGACCAAGCTAGTCCACTTTGGAGAAAGAGATTATGACATACTGGCAGGCCGGTGGACAACACCCGATATTGAAATCTGGAAGAGAATTGGGAAGGATCCAGCTCCTTTTAATTTGTACATGTTCAGAAATAACAACCCGGCCAGTAAAATACACGATGTGAAGGATTATATCACAGGTAAGAGAAGGTTACTTCATTGTAGCTTGGGGATGCTGGATCTGTAGGCATCCAATTTAGAGGGAGTGAGACTGTAGGTAGCAAGGGCAGGAAGGGTCCTTCTGTGATCAGTTTAACTCACCAACATCACACAAAATATTCACTGGAAGTTGGCTGATATTTTCCAGGGTAGGCTTTTGCAAGGCTGCTAATGTAAACTGCCCAATAAGCTCCAGGGCTAGCACAAAGTAATTAGTACACAGCCAGGTGCAGGGAAGGAGGAGTACGATAGTATAGAAAAAGAAGTGAACTTGTCTTTTGGCAAAGAAAGGTGCTAACGTGCTAACTTTCGTATCTCAATTCCTGGAGAACCTATATGCTTTCTGTGGTTCTAAAGTTAGTGATGTGTAGTGTTTTCCATTATTCTACACACCAAAAATCTGACTGCATGACACCAGAATTTTTGGAAAAATGTATGGCTCAGATACATTTGATTTTTTGTATTTGAATATATGTAAATAATCCAAAATACACAGACATTGCCAGTCTACAGGAAGGGTTCAGCCCTGCTTACTTAGGAGCTGTGAGACAGACTACCACTTAGAAGGACTCAAGTGGGTTTGCATTCATTTAACAAACAGCAGCTATTAAGTGGGTTGCTAACAGGCTGCCTGGGAGTAAGGATAATAACAGGCCTCTGAATCTGTCCTCTTAGCAGCATGTGCTGTAGGGCATGAAGTTGGAATCAGATTCTTTGTCACATTGAAAATCATGCACTTAGTTCGGAAATTGCCCTCAAAATATAGTTTTGGTTCTTTTCTTACCATCTTTGATGTCTGAAATGCACAAACTGCTTATATAAGGTTATTATTACAATTAGTAATTTGGCTGACTGGCAGTTTTAGATGTAGCACCTCATGAGGCATATCATTTATTTGAAAATGGTAGAAATTATTTTAAGATAAATATTTTTTATTCTTTAATTTTTAGAAAAATTTGCTTCCTTGTTCCACTTATTGTGAGTTTTTTTAAACAAAAATTACTAGACTTGGTAAGGAGCACTTGCCAACCTCTAAGCATAGTATTTGTGGAAGATAGTGTAAAAAAACAGAAACAAGGCAGAGCACTCATTCTTGCCAAACAATTGTCAACTAATTGTTGGCAACCCTAATTTATTTTTAACAGAATATAAAATGTATCATAAATAATGTTACCTAATGATAATTTAGTATCCTGTCTGTTTACTGATGCATTTCATTAGCTTTTAATTTCATCAATCCAACATCATTTTGAAGAGGAGCAGATTTCTCTTGACTCAACAAAAAATATCTGCCAAATCATTTAAAAGGTAATTTGCCATATAGGTGCTATTTCAGGTGTAGTTTGAAGACATTACAATAACACATACGCACCAAAAGGACAGGATGTGCTCTGCAGTACTTTTTTTTTTTTTTTTTTGGCTTTGTTTTAAAGTATTGATGATGAAGATGTGACATAAAGCATGTTTAGCCTGACCCTGAAATTCCAGTTAGTTTAGGCTGTATGACAAGGAAATCTCCCCTTAATTGCGCTGCCATAATTGTTCTGGAAGTCACAGAGGCCTTCAGACTCGCTGACCCCTGCAATACCTTCCAACTGAGCCTAGTGCAACTCTAATATAGAACAGACATTTTCTTTTTAAGTTTAGCACTGTAAGTTTCCTGTATAGGTTTGCTATTGTAGCTGTAGCACAAATCTAAATCCATACATAACAAAACGAAGACTGTTGAATGATGCTCATGATATGAAAGGAAATTAACTATGCCAAAAGCTATTATATGTAAAAATGGTATGGTTGCAAAATATAGAACAATTCTAATATTTTTCTCAATTTTTTTTCTTACAATTATTCTCTTTCAGATGTTAACAGCTGGCTGGTGACATTCGGCTTCCATCTGCACAATGCCATCCCTGGCTTCCCGGTTCCGAAATTTGATTTAACAGAACCTTCTTATGAACTTGTGAAGAGCCAGCAATGGGAAGACATACCAGTAAGAAACAAAACTAAACATACAAATTGAACAAGATAGAATGTTCCCTTCTATTCAGAACTAAACATACAAATTGAACAAGATAGAATGTTCCCTTCTATTCAGATCTTATTAGGCATGGATAATTCTGACAGCCAGGGTTATTTGCTAAGTTAAATCCAAACAATACCTTTATCTAGTTTCAAAAGAATTTAAGAAATTACAGATGGAGGGGGTTTTTTACAGCTTTGCTCAGTTAGGTACTATTTTATGTAAGCTTTTGTTTGCTTTCAGCAATAATAAGAATTTAAAAGACAATAATCAATGAAAACTAGTTTAAGATGCTTTAAAGATGTCTAATTTAATAGCAGAAACTACATAGATTATATTTGTACTAACATTCTGCCTGAAGACAGTAACTGAACACTGTAGTAAAAAACAGACTGTGAAACAGAAGAACAGGTGATACGACATACACATACCAGGCACCACTGTAATTTTACTTCTTTTTTATATTAGCCATACATTATGGACACCATGTGTTACATGTAAAGATAAAATACTGAAACTTAAATTACCTGAGGTAAAACCTATTATATTACTTCATATAATAGATAAATAAATATATTACTTTTATATAAATATCATTGTATTATATTATATTTATATAAAAGTAAAACTCAGGTGCTTATGAAGTTCTTTGAAAGCAAAAAAGTGAACTTTCATCCTGAAAACCTGCTACAGTTTTAAATAATGAAAAATAAATGTGGAAGTAAAATCTAAGTCTGTTATTTAAGAAAATTGTATTTACAAATGAGACTTACTCAAAGATCAAAGACCTATGCCCTCAAAACCCTATGGTTTTTGGTTTAGAAGGAAGAGTTAAGAGACATTAAGATGAGTGATCCCATTGTAAGCAGTCAAAAAGTATCTCTTTCTACAAGAATCATGATAGACAATGTTACAAGAAACTAAAGATGATATAATCTTAAAAAATCCTACAACCTAATGTCGATCAAAAGCCCTTAGAAGGGTGGCCCAGCAGAAGGGAACATGTGGAAGCTAACTTTGTATTCAGGAAGTTAGTTAGTTAGTTAGTTAGTTAGTTAGTTAGTTAGTTAGTTAGTTAGTTAGTTAGTTTTTAATAGAAAGTAATTGAGTAACAGGGAAAGCCCTTCGAGCACAGCATGGGATTAGTGCTTCCCTTGAGCAACAAAAGCAGTGAAGGAGGAGCATGGCAAGCAGCCCGGTTGTATTGGGAGCTAAGAAACCTGTCATCAGGCATGGCTGTGAAGAACTATCAGAAGTTGTTTATTTAGGTCTCAAAGGCTAAAGAATGAAATCATCCACTAACATCAGCAAAGGCATACCAGGAACAGAACCAGTCTGGTCAAAGAGATGAGAGCAGACAGCTAGCTGTCAAAAATCTTCAGGAGAGAGCTCAATAACATGAGGAATGCCAGGGGCATGTGACATGACAGAGCAAGAAGCGTGTGATAGGAAAACAAAGATTCAAAATTCTCAGGTAGGAAGAAGCTGCAACTCTGATATTCACTGGTGAACAAGCACATGCAACCAGGAGGCAGAAGTAAACACACAAACCACTTAGCATTTTCAGACATTCTGGAGTGAGACAGCTTTACTGAGCTCTGAGGATACATGTTAAAAATAAACAAACTTTGTCATTATGAAGTTGCTATAGCATCTTGCTGCTCTCACTGATGATTGCTGTCTACAATATATTTTGTGCTCAATAGCTTTCATGTAGGATTTACAACAGCTGAAATCCATACTTGTTAGCAAGTGCAGACAGAAATCTGCCACATTCAAGAAGAATGGAGAGTCCAAGTTAATTCATAATTCCCTCAGGAGGTGTCCCCTCCAGAAAGCTACCCTTGTGGCAAAACAGAGAAGCCTTTGCAAACTGTTTGCCAGGCTTTGATCAGCAGCAAGGCTGAATTAAGGTTGTTTGAATCTTAATGATTCCTGCTTGGTCTCCCATCCAGAAATTTAGGAAAACAAAACACGCTTTTGACTCGTTTGTCAGCATTGAATCAAATGGTTCAAACAGTATTTTACTGAAAGGAGAAGGGGTCAGTTGGAAGATAAACTGGATCATCATCAAAAACTAAGTACTCCTTTTCAAAAGTGCAGCCAAAGCTATTTAAATCTTTTTTTCCTGCTGAGGCAACTGCCAGGGCAGCTGTCTGCTCCCCACCTCTATCAGTACAGCTCATTCACAGCTTGTTGCTGTTACGACCCAGGGTTAGACCGATGTGTCCATTCTGCACAGTTGTAAGGTCTCATCGCAGCCACAGCTGACCCTGTAATTTGAGCTGTTCTGCTATCTAGCTGCAGTAGCTAAGCACTCCTGCTAGCTGCTTCTGCTCTTTCAGCTCTTCTGGCCAACGACTGCAGTTATGCCGACAGGTCCCGCTCCCCAGCCATCCTCTTTACCTAGAGTGCATCTGGCATAGTGGGCTACACACAGCTCTTCCATGCCATTCCTAGCTCTTCCATTAGACTGGCTTGTTGGTTCTTTTCATTCATTGCCCCTTGTCTTTGCTAGCTATGAACAAAACACTGCTGTATTCAGAGTTGCACCCAGCTGAAGTTCTTGGGGAAAAGCTCTTTGAGGCAGGAGGCTGATACTTGGAGTGAAATGGAAGGTCACACAGCCGGATTGGCCACGGTCTTTTCACACACGCCCTTTTATCAGTGTCTGCAAGTATTTGTAAGAAAGGGTATCAGTCCCCAGTATTCCACCTCACTGGTCCATACCATTTGCTTCCTTCTCTTTTACTGTAAAGACTGCCATTACAGTTTACTTCCCTCATTCCTTTAGCAGCTTGAGGGATTATGAGAGCCTCCCTGCAGTTTGGTCTCAGGCTGCGGCTACTTGAGAGACTCTTATCTCCTGACTCAGCATAAAGAAAGGCTTGTTCCAATTCTAAAGCGCAGCTTCATGACCTACAAAAATCTCCTCAGTTTGACTGGACGCGTGGTAGACAGGAATCATATTTCAGCAAGATCAGAGGAAGAGATGACACCATAGTAAGATGACACTGTAGTAAGACAGTTCTTACCTATTTTAACATGACATGACCTGGCAATGTGCCCTGGCAGCCCAGAAAGCCAGTCGTGTCCTGGGCTGCATCGAAGTCAGTGTGGCCAGCAGGGTAAGGGAGGGGATTTTGCCCCTCTGCTCTGCTCTGGTGAGACCTCACCTGGAATGCTGCATCCAGCTCTGGGGTCCCCAGCACAGGAAGGACATAAAACTCTTGAAGCAAGTCCAGAGGGCCACCTAGCTGATCAGAGGGATGGAGCACCTCTCCTATGAGGAAAGGCTGAGAGAATTGGGATTGCTCAGCCTGGAAAAGAGAAGGCTTTGAGATAACCTAATTGCAGCCTTCCAGTACCTGAAGGAAACTTACAGGAAAGATGGGACAAGACTATTTACAAGAGCAGGTGGTGACAGGACCAGGGGGAATGGGTTCAAATTGAAAGAGAGTAGGTTTAGATTACATATTAGGAAAAAATTCTTTACTGTGAAGGTGGTGAGGGCCTGGAACAAGCTGCCCAGGGAAGTTGTGGATGTCCCATCACTGAAGGTGTTCAAGGCCAGGTTGGGATGGGGCTTTGAGCAACCTGTTGAAGGTGTCCCATAGCATGGGGGTTGGAACTAGATGATTTTGAAGGTCCCCTTCCAACCCAAACCATTCTGTGATTCTTGTGGTTATGTACTGGCATTGCAAGTCTGTCCCGTGCAGCCCAGTAAGTAGCCTCTGAAGTTAAATATGATTTTTCTGCAAGTTCTCAGGGAGACAAAGAGTAAAAGCACTAAGCATTAGCAAAATAGTCTTGTAACTCAGCAGAACAAGCAGTATGCAGATCTAATTAACTCCTTGGCACTGTCAGTTGTGGCATATCCTGTTGTTGTCCACGGGCAGCACACCAAGAAATCCTGGCTGTTTGGCATTTAGGGGGCTACAGATGGCTGGTAAAACTTCTGTCTGTTCTTGTTTACAGCCAATTTCTGGAGTGCAACAACAAGTGGCGAGACAAGCAAAGGCTTTCCTTTCCCTGGGAAAGATGGCAGAAGTGCAGGTCAGCAGACGGAAATCCAGTGGAGAAAAGTCATGGCTGTGGTTTGCCACGGTAAAGTCTCTGATTGGGAAAGGGGTGATGCTTGCTGTCAATCAAGGCAAAGTGCAAACAAACGTGCTAAACATTGCAAATGAGGACTGCATAAAAGTGGCAGCTGTTTTGAACAACGCTTACTACCTAGAAAACTTGCATTTCACTGTGGAGGGAAAGGACACGCACTATTTTATCAAGACCACCTCCCCTGAGAGTGACCTTGGGACACTGAGGCTGACGAGTGGGCGTAAGGCCCTGGAGAATGGCATCAATGTCACTGTTTCCCAGTCCACCACTGTGGTGAACGGCAGGACTCGTAGGTTTGCTGATGTTGAAATGCAATACGGTGCTCTAGCGCTTCACGTCCGCTATGGCATGACACTTGATGAGGAAAAGGCCCGAATACTGGAGCAAGCCAGGCAAAGAGCTCTTTCCAGTGCCTGGGCCAGAGAACAACAGAGAGTAAGAGATGGAGAGGAAGGCGCCAGGCTGTGGACAGAAGGAGAAAAGAGGCAGTTGCTAAGTGCTGGAAAGGTACAAGGATACGATGGGTACTATGTACTCTCCGTGGAGCAATATCCAGAATTAGCAGACAGCGCTAACAATATACAGTTCCTCAGACAAAGTGAGATAGGAAAGAGGTAACACACTGGCTTAGCTCAGGCTGCCAAAGAGACTGTGTACCAGTGTCTTCTAAAAAGGAGACCAAACTGTTTTGCTGCATTACTACTTGAGCCTAAGCTTACATCTTTGCTCAGATTTTTTTCTGTAGCACAATCCAGACTCTGTAACAAAAAGAGCGCCTTCCAGAAGAATGATACTGCTAATGACAAAACTTTTTTTTCTCAATGACCTTAAAGGTGATCTGCTTTAAAGAATATGTTTACATATGCATATCGCTGCACTCAAGTTGGACTGAAAAGTATTAAAAAAAAAAAAGAAGAAAAAAAGAAAATAAAAAGGCCTACAGATTTTGCAACAGGCTGCCTGTTTCTTTGAGGCACTGTATTTAAGTAAGATACAGACCCATACAGTGTTTCCAAATAGTACTGAATTGTTGACCTTTGCTTACGAGAAGTAGTCTCTCTCTTTCTCTCTCTCTTTTTCTCTCTCTTTCTCACTGCATAGGATGTGGTATATATCTGTTAATTTTAAAACGTGGGGCAAAAATTACTGTTTATAGACAACCCAACTGCATTAAACTGTGCTGCTTTCTAAAAGGACATTGGCACAAGTGACTTATGCTACCATGGGAATTTAATAATGGATTTTACAGTGCTAACATGGTTTGCCTTGGGGGGAAAATGGCAAGTAGAATCCTTGTTGCATATAAGCAAAGGAAACCCTGATTTTTTTGTAAATTATGTGAGACAAGTTGTTTATGGATTTTTATATGAATTACAATTTACTGTACATCAAATATTAGTCTCAGAGGAGTTAATTTATGTAAAGTGTTTAAAAAAGTTTATACTTAAAAATAAAATGATAAAAACATGTGCTGTGTGTGATTTTTTTTAAAGAAAAAAGAATTGCACCTTTTATGTTATAGCTGTACAGTATAAAGGATTATATTGTAGAGATATAACAGTGATGACTAATGTCCAAAAGTGTTAATATTTTTGTATTAGGTTTAAAGCTGTGCATCTATCACTCTGCTGATAGGATGGGACACTCCACAAAGTGGCTGGCTGAATCAGACCACAGCTCCCTCCCCTTCCTCTCCTGTCACCCAGGCCAGTGCCACTTCATCAGTCATTGTTAGAAGGCACAGTAACCAAATAAGTCTCATTTAGTATGATGGAAGACTTTAATAGGTTGGGGTTTCCTTGTCTTTTTCCAGCCCTAATGTAATAAATGGACATTTATTCATACCAGGTGGGGTTTCTGTTGGTTTTTTAGAAGCTTTGTTTCACAATGGAGGAATAGTGTCTCAGGTGCTTGGCAAATTGTATGTAGAAGAAGAAGAAGAAATGATGTAGTTTCATCCAGTTATGTCAACTTTGTCTTCTGTATAATACAGCTCTTTTAGATGTTAACTCCAGATAGAAAAAGCGTACCTCTGACCTGATGCTACAGAATTGCTCTTTAGGCAGGCAGGCTGTTCAGTAGGTTCATCTCCTGGCCCTCAGCTGGCAGATCAAATCTCATTACTGTGAACACTAAACCTGGGGATGGAGAGGAAGGTCCAGTTCTAGTACCTAGTCTGCATCTCCACACCACTGCATAGATTTGGCATACTCTGCTCCAAGGCCCAGTATATTTGCTGCAGGAAGAACTGAAGTGTGCAGCTGGTTCCTTATAGGAAGCCTGTGGTGGCATCTATGGCATCTGTTCTACATCTTGGCTGAAACCATTCTTAGAGCTTTAGACTCAAGAGCACTAAATTCAGCCACAAAAATAAATATTTTTAAGATGAGACAAAATTGGGGGTTTTGATGTTCATTGAAATATACACAGTATTTCTATCCATGTATTATAATGACAGAACATAGTAAGTGAACGTGTCTTAACTATGAATGGTTCAAGTGGATGTAATAAAAATAGTTTTCTAACTGCTTTGTATTCTGAGAGTCTATGGTATTACATACTCTAAATTGCACATTAGGATTGTTTGATAAACAGATTTGAATTTCTCCCAGCCAAGTCGCTACCGAATCTACAGTATCAGTGCTGTTACTGTATGTGTGTATTTGGTAGAGCATACAGAACTAATTACACATATAATGAATGCTAATCATCTATTAGAATTAAAGCACAGATTAGTTGTTAGTACTTTTACCCTTGAAGCTTGAGGGCCCTAAATTTAGAGAGGATGGTATGTCAGACCCCAGAGGCGTGTCACTGATCTACGTATTCTTTTTAAAAGATGTAAAATGCTAGGTGTTTGCAGTTCTGTTGGGTGGCTCTTCCACAGCACTGTATTTAGCATGCTGTAAGTGCTCTCTGTTGAAATAGGCTCATATTCTAAATTATGTCCAATGTTTCTGTTCTGTTTGAATATGAAAAGCTTGTATAACATGTCAACATTGAAATATATCTTCTACTTGGCGCGTACCAGTCCCTTCTCCTTTGTTCTGGCACCAATAAACAACAAATTATAGTATCTGTTGGTGATCATTTTAGATGCAGTCAAATCAAGCCAATTAGTGGCCTTGTTAGTAGGTATAATGAGCCTATTTCTTGCTAAAAAAGACTTGTGATCTGGACATGCTCCTGCAGGAAATAGCGACCTTGGGGAATACAGAAACAAAAGATCTTTTTAAAGAAAAAATATGCATAATTAAAGAAGCATATTACAAAAATAAGAAAAAAAGAAAGGAGATTCTAAGTATTTTAGACAATGCCAGTCAAAATGCTATCCTGATATTTTGAGATGTATATTTCGTCTGATTTGTATTGTTCTTTTAATTTGCCTTCTTAACTTTATATGTGTCCTGAATTTTCCACAAATTGATAACTATAGATTGCATCTAGGCTTTCCAATAAAAGCCAACCCAATGTGTGTGTGTGTGTGTGTGTTTGTATTTGGGTTTTTTTTAATCTATATGTCAGATATTGCATCTGTGCTGCCACTTTTCTCGTATCGAAGAAGCAAAGTGATCCCCTTGCATGGGTATTGATTCCTTTGCTTCACAGTTGGCAGTATCTTTTTTTGACTCTATCCAATGGCTTCATCTGCTAACTCAGCAAAGTGAAATACGCCATGGGATCTCTCAGTGGGCCTACTTTAGAGAAAACATTAAATATACCTCACAAAGCCAAATCTGTTATACATAAGGAAAGCCAAAGAACAAAAAAATCACTTAGAACTGTTTTCTCTCATATCCTCCTGAGTAAAAATACGACAAAAAGTACTTGATTATAAAGAATTAGATTAGCACTGGTAGTTACATATATACACAGAAGAGATCCTTCAACCTGCAGTTAGGCCCACTTCGCAGAAACTGCTGACTTCAAGCACTGCTCTACGTCAAGAGACTGCTTTCATTTTATTTGGAACAGGCAGACTTCACCACACTTACTTTGTAGTGACAACCTTGAGTTGGTAGCATGTTGATCCAGCACTAATCAGGTCACTGCTTAGCTAACTATGGCCTAATTTTGTTATTAAAAAAAAAAAAAAAGGCAGTAAGAGGTCTTTGTATGTTCACACTTGCGAGGTGAGAGATTTGCATTTGACATGGGGGGAAAAAGAAAATGCCAGTTACCACTGCCACTCTCCTGAGGCATTTCTAAAGTGATGGCTGAAAGGCTGTCAAAGAAAAAACGCTGCATAAAACAACAGTTAGAATTGTCTATGAGAGAATAGGCTGCATTTGCAGAGAATCAGATGACAAAATGTTTGAATTCTGTTTTCAGAAAAAAAAGAAGGAAAAAGCTTCTAAAAGTGTTGATACCTTGGTATACTGCTATCTCTAGAAGGGCAAGCTACGGCTATACATATGGCCAGCTTGAGAACCATTAAGAAAAAGAGGAAGAAACTCATGCATAATTCTTTGGGGATGGCAAAGCAGAGGCACTTATTAGAAACAGCTTCTAAGCAGCTTATTAGAGCTGCTTATTTGACACTTATTAGAAGCTGCCAGGGTTAAAAATAAGCCAAAGCAGAGAGCATCATCCCACAGCATAAACTGAACAGCACAGACACAGTGATATACTCCTAACTGCAAAGCCTCATCCAAACCCACCAAACTAATCAGCTTCTCATCTACAGCCAATCAGTCCTAAGGACTAAATATACAAGGCTTATCAAATTAAATTGATCTTTACACACACAAGTTGCTAGGGCTCAGTGACACAAAACAAAAATGCCAAACAAAAAGTGATTAAAAACAAAATGATAACCAGTTAATTGATGAGTATGTGCCAATTCTCCCCCTGGGAAAAAAGGAAAACATGATCTATAGCTGTCATGCTGACAGACAGGGCTTGAGACTTCATTTTTTACCTCTGAAGTTTTTAGCTTTGTGGCAGACTGACCACATAAGGCAAATTTAACTGTGTGAGTACCTAGGCTACACCTATTCAAAAAGTCAAAACACTAATAATGGGTAAATCCCTGCTCATCCGCCCCAGCCCATTTTTCAGCAGAAGTAACATAAATAAGGATGCCAGAGCTTAATTAAGTGCACCACAAAAAGCTGAAAAAATGCAGCTTTTCTGTTCACCCATCCTAGAAACCTGAGTATTTGTTATGGACCACTGAAAGTGTCTTAGGCCTTCCAGGGTGAAGCGATGGTGGAAAGGTTTGTTTGTCATGCCATCTCCTATTCACAAGATATAATACTGGCAATTACAGGTGGCACTGCAAGGGACAAGAACATGCTGTCTGGTGCTCTGGAACAACCTGCCCTGCTTTAATAACCAGATGTGCTGGTGACAACAGGGTAGGGAGAGCAAAAGGGAGGTGAGCTGCCATTAGGTGGTCTGGAAGGCAACAGTGAGAACGAAGTCAGGCAGTACCGCACGAATAGTGGCATGAGGATTATTAACTGCAATATTCTTTGTACGCATGCCTTTTAAAAAAAATTTCTCGGCCTGATCTCTAGCATCACAAATGCCAAATGTATGCAATTCTGAGCGGTGCAAGCATGACAAAGTGCATCGCTAAGACGCATCAAAGATAAATATGCTAAATATAGGTCCCCACTTCTAAACAAAACAAGCTAAACAGTAACACCATCCCTTTCTTTTAAGTACATGAGAGCCTTATAAGCAATTTAGAAGGATAAGAATAAGCGTAATATGATGGCAGTTCATTAAAGTGTCATGTTTTCACAGAACCTGCTTTATTGCAGGTAGACTCTTTTGCTGTTAATTACTATAACTTCGTACATAAACTGAGTAAACCTTTTAATTTACTAAGTTAAAATTCTATCATTGAGGAATATAAATTTCTAGACATGCATACAATTTTTTGCCTACTATTAAATAAGTCAATACTATAGTAACGTAATTATGCAGCTTAGAGTTAATGGTTCCCACAAAGCTGTCTTAATAAAGCCTTTTGGGATTCAGGAGGAAAAGGAGGAAATTCAGAAACCAAGAACAAGGCTGGAAGGCGACAACATGTTTCAACTGGCTCTAGTTACTCAATCACACTTAAGCTGTCTGAGACAGCAGGGCGAGTGCCATGCATTATAGAGGCAACAGGGAAAATTCTTATCCCAATGCAATAAAATATTTCCAAATTTCAAGCCCGAGAATCATTTTAAAACTGAAATTACAGGAATGGCTACCTAATGAACCAATTAAAGTTACAGCAATAATAAATTAAATTAAAACAGTATAAAGAAAGATAATAGAAGAATCAGTGAATAATGCAAATCTGAGAGTAACTATAGGAATAATAGAAATGCCATAAAAAAAAAGTATGAAAAATGTATGAAGAAGTTCATCCATTGTTTGCAGATAAGAACTACTATGGAAAAATGAGCTGGGGAGGGTGTGGGTGTACAAGACTATAATACCAGAACCAGGTATTAGTCACCAACTTACACAATGATGGGGAAACACATATTAAAAAAAAAAAAAATCAGTCACACCAATATCTGCAGATGACAAAAATTAATGGAGTGGCAAATAATGGCTAGGACAGAGCAGTCATACAGAACAATGTGGATCACTTGCTGAAGTGAGCCCATTCAAATAAAATGCATTTTAATACAGGCAACTCCAAAAGTAAAATATCTCAGAATAAGAAATGCAAATCTTGCTATGAAAGGTACATAGCTGCCTTCAAGAAAGCACCGGCTGGAAAGAATGAGGAGTGCATAATGGATAAATAACTCATTGTGAGATTCCAGTACAATAGTGGTGGCAATGAAGAGCTTTTAGGGGTGGAGAAGCTTAATGAGATTACTGGCCTTGTTAAACAAGGGAAATAGGAAGGCAACGTTATCTCTGCATATGGTGCCAGCAATACCACTCTTGCATACAGTCCTGATGCACACATCATGAAAACCCTGGAGAGAGCACAAGGAGATATCACATGCAAATCTGAGTCTTGGCAAAATAAAATTTAAAAAAAAAAAAAGGAAAGGCACAAAAGGGCGCCATGACAATAGAGTCTAAATGCCCTCACAGAAAAAAACCCACATTGTCGTAAAGTGCTTCCAAACAGGAAAGGAGGGAAGAGCAAGTGGGTGGGAATGCAGTTCTGGTAACTGACTATAGGCATAGTTTCCAAAAGCTTTTGGCAAAATAGGAGCTATTGGAAGTACATGTAATGGATGCAGGTGATGGGAGTTTAAACTAGATTATGGCACCATTCATTTAGTTGCACAGGAGACGTCAAAGTAAAACCTTTATAACTGATAAATGCCAGGCCAAAGAGTTTGGGTTTGTCTTCTCCTTATCACCTCCCTTTTAACAACCCTGAAATATCCGAATTAAGTTGATACAGACTGAAGCCAACAAAGATTACTCTAAAAGTTTCAGTTTTTTAAACAGAGACTGCAACGCTCTTTCTCTGCAAGGTATTTTAAAAACATCCCTTGGTTTCCTCAGCAGAGATATGTTGTTCTATTACCTTCTATAGCAGCTGATTATTAAAACTAACTAAAACAAACCTCCTCACTCTCTATTAGCAAACCAGAGCCAATATGCCCACATGTTTATGTTTTCAAGGCATCCAGAGGCAAGTGTTTAGGTTAAATGAAAAATCAAACAAACTAACAATAATTTAAAAATAGTAAAACCGTGTTTGCGGCAGCGCTGACCGCACTCTGCCCTGAGCGCACCTCGCCCTCAATGACCGACACTGCCTTCCCGGGTGTTTGACGCCCCGCCAGCTCCGGTGCGCTGGGAAGCACCCGGTCCTTAGCCGGTGCACAACCGGGAGCTGCAGCCGGCCTACCGCCCTGCATCACCGGGGACAGCAAACGGCTCCCTCCGGTCCTGACCCGCCTCGTAGCGAAGCTCGGACCGAAGGGAAAGGGACTGAAGTGCCGCTCCCAGCCGCAAGCGAGATGCTCCCTGCACAGGCACGGCAGTTGCCACGATGTCCGCGCCGGGACCAACACCGGCTCCCGCAACCACTTGACCCCTTCGCCATCAGCGTACCACCCCTCAGCCCCCCAGAGCGGCAGCACGGGCCGGGGCCGGCGGCCGGGGCCGCTCCCCTGGCTCCCTCGGCCCCGGCTGTCCCTTCC